>JAMKCH010029581.1:0-17359 GCA_023653785.1 Ophioderma brevispina
CATCCGCCATGGCTGCAATTTTTGGTATGCATGTAGTTTTGGAGTGATTCTTTCTTCGCATATTTAAAGATCAAATCGCGTCAACAGACAACAGAGACGATTCCTCTACGCAAATAACCCAGTTTAGGAAAAAAAATCGCATCTTTTTGAAGAAAATGCACTTGCCGTAATTTTAATTGGAAATAAACAACAGCCGATTTCTCTACACAAAGACCCAGTTTAGAAAAAAATCGCATATTTTTTTGAGCAAAATGCACTTAGACAGAGCCATCACGATTTCAGCTTTCCTTTTGCCTCCTTACCAGATTCGGCCATCCTATCATTCCGACGCCTAGTAGCCATACACCCTTGCGTTTTGGAACATTTTCGAATTTAATATTGGGGACCTATTCTTTCCCTTTCCATAAAACCAAGCAAAGTCCTGCAAATCTGGTTCCCTTGGGACGCAAATTATTCGCATAGGCGCTATTTTTACCAGGACTATACAAAGGATTACACCAAATGCTGAAGGATTTACTGGTGTGTCCCTATGAAAGACTTAACTTTTTTTACTTGGGGGACGCTGTTCATCCGTGTGCCGTGAAATCAGGGGAGACCTCAATGTTTGTGATCCATCCATTATCTCTAACTGTTCTTTGGGCGCACAAGAACCACCAAATAACGATCCCATTGAAATGCACGCTAAAATGACTTGAAATTAAGTTCAAATTTTCACACCCCACGTGACATCATATTTTGATGTTTTGAAGATACTTTCTAATATCAAAAAAAGTGAAATTTTTTCAAATAAAATCATGGTAATTTGGACTACCGATAACAGGATAGTGTCGAGATACAGGCGTTGTGCATAGCGCCATCCACTTTTCCACCGCCACTACAACCCATGCCGTACCGCGCACGAAGTACCTCCCGAAGGCCGACTTTATTTGTGATTTCAGATGTATTTTTTTCTGATATCCGAGTATAGAACATTGTCTGCACTTTACATTTAAATCATTAACCTTATATCCATACATATCACGCACCCTGCCACACCAATTTGCTTACAATCGCGGGTATGTTTTTACCGGAAGTACTCACCATTACACAAAGTGCGCAGTGATTAGTGGTGTGCTCCCTTAGAACCACACAATTTTTTTAGTTTTCTTTTCGTTTGAACATTGCGATTCATTCTAGAAAAGACGTTCACTTATTATTAAGATATATACATCCGATTTGGAAATATAGCCATTTGAACGTGGAAGTGCGCAAGCCGAAGTGCTGAAAATTGCGCTCTTTTGACAAATTGCCGCTATGTGGTCTGCCATGCCAGTAGTGGACATTGTGTTAGATTTTTCAATGAAATATGGCGTCGAAGAGGTGAAATTGAAACAGTTTATGTGAAACAATGCATCGGATGCAAATTACAAGCTCTAGGAAGCGATTTCATGGTGTCTAATTAAGCTTGCCCCCCTCCCTTAAAGCATCCAAACTCGAAAATGACTATGCGGTGCCCGAATGCATCCGATAGTCTATTTCGCACCCACTCTCCTTCTCACGTTTGGGGGATATTGTTGGGGAGAAGGTTAGGGTTTAGATTTAAGAAATAAGAGTTTAGAGTTGGTGATAAGAGTTCGGGTTAGGTTAAGGTTAGGGGTTTAGGGGTAAATTCTACCGGGTTACGATAGGGTTTAGGTTAGCGATCGGTTAAGGTTAGATGTTTGAGTTAGGTTTAGGTGGGTTAATGTTAGATTTGGGGCCTGGGTTACAAGTTGGGTTAGAATTAGGGGTTTAGGGTCGGGTCCATGGTTAAAATTGGGGCTGGGACTAGCTTTTGGGTATAAATCTCGCGTGGAAATCCACGCCAAAAGTTACCTACAAGACGGCAATGTGTATATGAACCGATTCCTTGCCTCTTTAATTTGGCTTACCGTGGTCATTTGCACACGGTTAGGTTCAAAAGGCCCGTTTGGAGACTTTTATAAAATAAAATTATCAATTTATTAATGTTATACAACAACACTTACTATGCAAGGTTCACAGTGATCTTTCTCTTTCTTTCTTCCACACGCTGTCTCTTGGAATAGAATACGCGTTTGATTGACAAATGCCGTTGTTTTGGCTCTTACACGGAGGTAATCAGGATTTCGCTTTGAAATTGAATCCATTACCGCGAAGGAAGATCACAATGTTATCTCGCGTATAAACGTAACGTTGTTGAAAGACAAGTAATTCCACAGAACCTTGCAGCGCTTTCAAGACTTTCATTTTTTTTTGTGTCACAAGATTTAAATATAGACAAAACCGCCACGTTGGACCAAAAATGGCCAAAATGAACAAATCATGTTAATCCGTTAAAATCGCTGGGTAAGACTTGTTTTGACTTAATTTTTTTCGACAAAAAGTCTCTAAATTACCACCGGAAAGCTTCATTTTAGAACAAATAGCTCTTTTCTATATAACAAGTGCACTTTTGGGGCCTCAATTTTGCTTTAACAAACTGCATGAAATTCCCAATTTATGAAGCGCATGCCCCTTCCTATACGCGTGTAGAACACACAGTTTTTTAGTTTTCTTTATTTTTCATAAACATTGATTCATTCCTAAGAAGAGTGTCACTTATTATTAAGATATATCCATCCGATTTGGAAATATGCATTTGTTGAACTGGGAAGCACAGGCCGAAAATGCCGAAAATGCGCTCTTTGCAAATTGCAGCTATGTGTTCTGCCCAATGCCAGTATGGACATTGTGTTAAGAGTTTTATTGAAAATAATGCGTCGAAGAGTGGAGAAATTGGAAAACAGTTTGTGAAACAAAGCCTCGTATGCAACACACAACTCTAGGAAGCTATTTCATGGTGTCTTCAGCTTGCCCCCCCCCCCACTTAACAGCATCAAAAACCGAAAATGTACGAATGTGCGTGCCCGAATGCATCCGATGTCTATTGCGCTCCCACTCTCCCACTCTCCTTCTCCACGGTTGGGGATAATTAGGGATAGGTTAGGGTTAGAGTAAATAAAAGTTTTAGAGTTGGTGGATAAGAGTTAGGGTTAGGATTAAGGTTAGGGTTAAGGGTTAATCTAGGGTACGAGATAGTGTTAGGGTTAGCGATCGGTTAGGGTTAGATCTTTGAGTTAGGGTTGGGTTAAGGTTAGAATTTGGGCACTAGGGTTTAAAAGGGTTGGGTTAGAATAGGGTTCGGGTCGGGGTCCATGGTTCCCATTGGGGCTGGGACTATGCTTTTGGGGTATTAAAATGCTCGCGTGGAAATCCACGCAAAATACCATACAAGACGGCAATGTGTATGAACCGATTATTGCCTCTTTAAAATTGGCTTCAACCGTGGTCATTTTGACAAGGTAGGTTCAAAACGATAGCCCGTTTGGAAGACTTATAAAATATAATTCTCAATTTAATTAAATGGTATTAAAAAAAAACAACATTACAAACACAACCTTAATATGGCCAAGGTTCCCAGTGATCTTTCTTCCACCACGCTGTCTCTTGGGAATAGAATACCATTTTGAATGAACAAATGCCGAGATTTTGGCTCTACCGGAGGGTAATCAGGATTTTTCGCTTTGAAATTGAATGCCTTACCGCGAAGGAAGATCACCAATGTTATCTCGCGTATAAACGTAACGTTGTTGAAAGACAAGTAATTCCACAGAACATTGCAGAGCGCTTTCAGAAACTTTCACTTTGTTTGTGCAGCAAGATTTAAAAAATATAGACAAAACCTCCACATTTGTGACCAAATGGCCAAAAAGACAAATCATGTTTCCTCGTTAAAATCGCTGGGTAGACTGTTTGTGACTTAATTTTTTTTTCGACAAAAAGTCTCTAAATTACACCGAAAGCTTCATTTTAGAACACATCGCTATTTTTCTATATAACAATCACTTTTGGGGCCCAATTTTGCTTTAAAACTGCATGAAATCCCACTTTTATGAGCGCATGCACATTCCTATACAGCGTGTTAGAAGGGCGCACACCACCAGATAACGATCCCTTGAAATACACGCAAAATGACCTTGAATAAGTTCAATTTCAACCCAACGTGCCCTCCATATTTGATGTTTTGAGATATTTTATATCACAAAAGATGAAAATTTTAAAAATCATGGTATTTGATACCGATACAGGAATAGAATTCGCGCTACAGTGCTTGTGAATACGCCAACCAATTTTTTCCCCCGAACACGAAAACCGCATAGCCGTTCCGAGCACACGAAGTCTTCCGACGGCCTAATTTAGTTGTAGATTCAGAATTTATTTATTTTCTGATAGTCCAAGTATAGAACATTGTCTGCACATTTCATTTAAATATTACATTTGATAATCACAATATCTAACGCAACCATGCCTACAGCGCACCATTTTGCTTACAATCGACGGTATGTTTTTACCGGGACTACCCACCATTACACAAAGCGTTGAGTGATTTAGTGGTTGTGCTCCCTTATAACACACCCTTTTATTTATTTTCTTTATTTTCAAAACATTGATTCTTCTAAGAACAGTGTCCACTTATTCATTAAGATATCATACATCCGATTTGTGAAATTATAGCCATTTGAACGTGGGAAGTCACAGCCGAAAATGCCTGAAATGCGCTCTTTTTGACAAATTGCAGCTATGTTGGTCTGCCCAATGCAGTAGTGGACATTGTGTTAAGTTTTATGAAAATAATGCGTCGAAGATTTGAGAACTTGAAAACAGTTATTTGAAACAAATGCATCGGAATGCAAACCACAACTCTAGGAACGATTTTTGGTGCAAGCTTAGCCCCCCCCTCCCCTTAACAGCATCAAAAACCGAAAAATGACGAAGTTTGGCGGTGCCCGATGCATCCGTCGTCGAGTTCCTCCCCCTCTCCTTCTTCAGTTTGGGGATAATTGTTGGGATCAGGTTAGGGTTAGATTTAGAATAAGAAGTTTGAGTTTGGTGCTAAGCCGTTAGGGTTACGGCTTCGGTTAGGGTTAGGGGTAATCTAGGGTTACGATAGGGTTAAGGGTTAGCGATCGTTTAGGGTTAGATGTTTACGTTAGGGTTAGGCGTTGGGTTCAGGTTAGATTGGGGCCTAGGGTTAAGTTAGGGTTGTTAAATTAGGTTAGGGTCGGGTCCTGGTACATTGGGCTGGGACTAGGCTTTTGGGGTGTTACAATGCTCGCGTGGAAATCCACGCAAAAGTTACCTACCAGACGGCACTGTGTATGAACCGATTCTGGCCTCTTTAAACGGGCTTACCGTGGTCATTTTGAACAAGGTCCTAGGTTCAAAGAGCCCGGTTTGGAGACTTTATAAAATACAGTATCAATTTTATTAAATGGTATTACAACAACCCTAATATGCAGGTCACAGTGATCTTTCTTCCGCCATGTTGTCTCTTGAGAATAGAATACGCAGTTTGATGACAAAATGCCGATATTTTGGCTCTTACACACCGGAGGTATCAGGAGGTTCGCTTGAAATTTAATGTCATTATAACCGCGAGGAAGATCACAATGTTATCTCGCGTATAAACGTAACGTTGTTGAAAGACAAGTAATTCCACAGAACATTGCAGCGCTTTCAAGAACCCTTTCACTTTTTTTGTGCAGCAAGATTTAAATATAGACAAAACCCCCACTTTGGGGACCAAAATGCCCAAAATGAACAAATCATGTTAATTCCGTTAAAATCGCTGGGTAAGACTGTTGTGACTTAATTTTTTTCCGACAAAAAGTCTCTAAAAATTACACCGAAAGCTTCATTTAGACAAATAGCCTATTTTTCTATATAACATACACTTTTGGGGCCTCAATTTTGCTTTAACTGCATGAAAAATCCCAATTTTTCATGAAGCGCATGCACATTCCTAACAGCGTGTTAAAGGGCGGGGGGGCACAACCACAAGAACGAGCCCATTGAAATACACGCTAAAATTAACTTGAAATAAGTTCAAATTTCAAACCCCACTGAACATCATATTATGTTTTTGAAGATATTTCTATTATCAAAAAAAGATGACAATTTTAAAATCATGGAATTTGATACCGATACAGTATAGAATTCGAGATACAGGCTTGTGAATACGCCACACCACTTTTCCACCTACACGTAAAACCAGTAGCCGTATCTGAGCACACGTACACCCGAAGGCCTAATTTATTTGTAGATTCATATTTATTATTGTCTGTATCAAGTATAGAACATTGTCTGCACTATTCATTAAATATGAACATTTGATATCACATAATCTACGCCCCATGCACACACCAATTTGCTTACAATCGAACGGTCTGTTTTTACCGGACTACCCACCATTACACAATATGCGGAGTGATTTAGTGCTGTGCTCCCTATTGTTATTGAGTCAGTTCTTTTGGATCATGTCTCCTGATGTCAGGTCAACACAAGCAAAAACACTACGGCCTCAAAATGACCAGATCCCAATAAACTTAAATCACAGTTAGCTCAGGCCAATCAGTCGAACCAGGTCGGAGTTCAGTGTAGTTCCTGTCATCAACAACACTGGCTGCGCCCATAACCCCCCCCTGAAAAATAAGTTATAATAGTGCTGGACGCGAAGCGTTCTCATTGTTATGGGGGGGGCTTGTTTATCAATAATTCCCTCCCAAATTGGTTCATTTGTTTTGGGAAAGGAGCCTCGAGCAATCTTTTTGAAAACATGGACTAAGCCTCTGAAGATCTTGCTTGCGTATTCTGCCATTTTGAGTTTCATTCGCAAAGATGAAAGATGACATTGATAAACTTAACAAAATACATTTGATTTTGATGGCAGATCGTTACTTGAAAATCGCAGTAGGCGATATAATTTAGTATGGTGTTTTGGCATCCCTGATAAAGAATATGGATACCCAGAAAACTGTCATGAAATTATACTATGAATGACCTTTCTGAAGAATTTTGTTGGTGTAGACCACAAATCATATTGATAGTGCACCAAGAGGTTGTTTTGAATCATCCCATGATGCAATAGCAATGTGCCTATACCGTAACTGTACAACACATGTCCAGTACTTAGGTAAAAATGTTTTCCAAAAGTTTAAGAACCACCGGCATTTCATAATCATGCAAAAAATGCCCTAAGTACTACACTTTGTGGGCTAAATGAGTGTTAAAGCAGGCCTTGTTATGTGTTAAGAATATGATTTTTATGTCATCACATGACCCTATTGAGTTGAAATTTCCCAAAACTGGTGCATTGTGGGATTGACTACAACAAAAAACAGTCTGGGTCTTTGGTACGAGTAGCAATCATCATTCTTCTAAGGCCAAGAGTTTATTCATTAGCTTTTTCCATGCATTTACCTATAAGAGAAATGTCAGGAAGCTTGTATTGAAGTCAAAAGCTATGATTTCAAGGGGAAGAAGGTGTTCGTCAGCGAATTACTTCCAAAAAGTGGTCACCCTCGAAAGACACAAAATGGAGACTTTCAAGCAATTACAGCGCGAAGGGAAGTCCTTTTTCGTGTACGCTGATGTCCTCAATGAGAAATTTCATCCTTTCTCTTAACAGTATATATACCAGGCATCAGCATAATCCAAAAGTTCTTTTCAGGCTCGATTTTATTTTAGGGTCTGGTATTTTCTTGATAATTGTACTGGTTCCAAAATTTTGCCTGGCATTTCATTTCATCAGACCATTCTGTTGTTATATTACTCGTTAATTGGAAATTAATTGTAGATACCTACAAAATGATAACTGATTTTAATTTGATATGGTAAAATCAGTGAGTGTTCAACACAAACCATCAAGGGTCACTTTTGACCCTATCTATTTTTGATTCTTTAAAGTGCACATTACAGGAACGGGATTGAATAACACTGAAAAAAGAAAGAAGAGGAATACTGAGAAAAAGCAATTTTTTGATAAATTAATCAAATCAGGCTTCAGATTTACTAATGGTTCTTCTGTGAACGATTCAATACAAGAGGAGCTTTCTCGGCTTGTGGTGGCCCTGAAACTTAATGAATTTTGGATTGTTGAACAAGAAGGGGCCCATCATTCGTTCTAGATGTTGGGCCGAAGAAGGTGAAAAAGACTTTTTTTGGTAATTTAGAGAACGTACGTGTGAAATAGAAAAACAAAATAGAATCCTGGAATAGAAACGCACTATTCTCACCAAATCCTAACTCATTAATGTAGAATTTCACATTTTTATCAAACCCTTTATCACAGGTCCCAGATCCAATGTGTTCCCTGAGGATGTTGAAAATTTGTTTACATCTCTCGATATTCCTTACACTACACTCGAAAAAAAATGCGAATGAGGTTTCTAAACTTGTCCTCTATATGGAAACCCTGTAAGGTCCTTCAACGACCAAAAATACAAAATAGTTCTTTACTGCTGTATCGCACCTTTATGGTTCTGTTGTAACCTTTTTTGGTTCGTTTAGAACCATTTTGGGGGAGACAAAGAAAGGTTCTAAAGCGTTTTTTCTTATAGTTTATATCTATCTTTGAAAGGCATTCTCGAAACCCAAACTACATTCATGGTTTTGCCTGTCCCTTCTCACAAAGGAATGGTAATTATTATTACTCTTTGTACCGAAGAGATAAAGATCCTTTGGACATTAAATTATCGTCCGCCATTTCACTCTTAACAGTTGATTATTAAGATAATTCCTAAAACCCTTGCTAAATCTGTTAAAATCATGTATGAATGATCTTATTCATTCTGGCATCAGTTTTCCTAAAGGGAGATCTATATTGGAATAATATCAGACTAATTATTAACATCATGCAATACTCTGAAATTAATGAAATGCCAGGTGCTATCGTGCTTGACATTGAAAAGGCATTCGATAGTGGTAATCATAATTTCCTTTTTCAGGCATTGAAATACTTTAATTTTCGTACCAAATTTATTAATTGGGTACGATCGTTCTATAGGGACACGAAAAGTTACGTGATGAACAATGGGCACCTTTCTTATATTATTAACATGCAAAGGGGAATTTTTCAATGATGTCCGATTTCGCCTTATCTTTTCCTTTTCGTGATGGAAGTGGCACCCCTTGCAATTAAACAAAATCCAAACATTAAGGGTATTCTTGTTAATGATTATTATGTGAAGATTTCAATGTTGGCTGATGATACAACTTGTTTTTGGATGGTTCTGAAGATTCTTTCAATCATTTATTTTCTACATTAGAAACATTTGCAAAATGTTCTGGCTGTAAAATTAATATTAACAAATCAGAGGCTATTTGGATTAGAAGTAAAAGGCGACCAATGATTTTCCATTCATGGATAAAGGTTTAGTTTGGAAATCACATGAATTTAGGTCTCTTGGTGTTACCTTCTCTTTGAATTTTTGTGATAGTTTTTTATTTAAATTATAAGGTTAAATAAAAACAAATTGAACAAATTCTTAATTTATGGAGGGCAAGACAGCTGTCTCTTTTGGGGAAAATTACTGTCATTAAAACTCTTTTGCTCCCACAATTATTGTATTTTTTTGTTTTATGTATTAAAATTCCCAAGTCTTTTTTCAAAGATCTTAATAAAATGTTTTTTACATTTATATGGAGTGGGGGGAAATGATAGGGTCAAGGGTTCATGTGTGTGTGCTCTGATTTCAAGGCGGCTGGCCTCCGGATGATTGATCCCTGTATTATTTCCCAGGCACCAAAAATGGTGTAGGTCATGAAATTATTGGATGATAATTTTCAGAGCACCTGGCAAATAATTGAAATTGAAGCTCTAAAAGCATTTCATCCAAACGTGAAAATCCTGTGGAGATCGTTTGCTCCTGAGAAGCTTTTGACACAGTTACACAATATTCAGGTTGCTGATTCATTGCGTACTTTGTATTTTTCCCGGCGATAAAGCCACAGTGTTGCTGGAACCACATTGATGGTTCTGCTTCTGGTTATTATGAATATTTAGGTTTAAAACCAGACGTATAAGAACAAGGTCTAAACAATATTTCTACTTCAACGATGCAGTATTGAAAAGGTATTTGTTGACGGTATCTGCCTGCTGACTATCCCACGTTTTAAATCTATGAACATGGGGCTGTTGAAGCTCTCATTTTAAATATAATATTCATCATACAAGATAGGAGAAATAGAACTCACTTATGGTCAAATATTCCTTGTTAATGGTTGAGAATCCTCTCTCTCTGGATTTTGTTTTGAAGCGTTGCTCCCGTCATGGGTAAAAACTAAGAATCATTAGTTATACCTATTCCAATCTACTTGAGACTTATGTGCCTGCAAATACCAGACTAGTTGGGAGCAAATATTTTCTTATGATTTAAAATTCACGATTGGGTTGACATTCATACTCGTAATTTTAATTTTGTTTCCATTGAAACTCGAATTTAGATTTTAACTTTTTTTCAAGGTTTTCCATAAAGCGATATCGGATTCCCCAAATTGTTCACTTTGTGGTAAATTTCCATTAACATTCTTCCATAATTTTTTTTGGGATTGTGAAAAAGTTATGGCCAATTTGGGAGGAAATAGTCCGTAATCTTTTGCGCCTTAAGTGGAGCTTGATTTTGTTTTATCTGAATCTGTCTGTCTGTGTGCAATTTTTTGGTCCCCAAAACGATGCTTTTTTTGATTTTTTTTTTCTCTTTTAAAAATTTATATTTATATATTTATAAGGGCAATTTTTCCAAAAAAAATCCCAATTTTGAAGGTTTTGAAAGCTGCTTTTATGAAATTACAAAGACAAAAAAATAATTTCAATTGCTAAGGCCTAAGGTAAACTTAGCCTCCATTATAAACAATGGAGATTTGGATTTTCTAAGTGCTGGGTCATTAAGTGATTTTATGATCTGTACAATCTTTTTTTTTTTTTTTACTTTTGATATTTTTAAATCATTAACCACAACCTGAAAAGGTGCGTTTTTACTTTTGTACGTTTTCCTAAGTGATGTAAAAGCCCCCCAAAACAGATTTTGAACACAGTCAAGAAAAGTGAAATGTGTTCTTGCCGTCCAATAGAAAAAGTAACATTTTGGTCCGTGTTTTCCGCATATACATATCATTGATCTGAAAAATGGTTTAATTACTAAGGAATGCAAGCAAAAGTCTATAGCTGCACAGGATAATAAGCGATATTGTGAACTTTTCATCCCTAAACAACAACACACGCCACCCCCCCCACACCCCCGTGCCCGCCCTTCAACCAATGACGATGTATAGTTGGTATTTCTCCCCCCCCCCGACTGCAGCTCAATGGCTGCAAGTTATGAATGGATATGGTTTTTTGCAGTGATTTACTTTTGCCATATCTGTACAAGGTAAATCGCATCATTTTGGCCCTCAAAACTTCCGATTTATAGAGGTTAGTCCCTGGTCGAACAATAACTCTCCTTGCCTGTACGCGTAAATGTTCGTGATTCGTGGCTCTATTTCCATCCCATGTGACAATATTTTCGATTGCTTGCATGAATGCTTTACAACTAATGTTTTTATTTTATTTTTATATCGTTATTGATACTTTTAAGATAATTTTGAGATAATGCAGCTTGACATGCGCATTACGAATTTCAGCTGGCACGCTGGCCTCCTTACCATATTCCAGCCCAGCATATCATTCCGCCTCCCGGTAGCCATACACATGTGATGAACATTTTCTTGACAAATTTTTTGATTCTATCTTTGATAAATCAGCAAGTCACACAAACGATCGTTTCCCCTCGGGATGCTGATAATATTTCGCAGAGCACTTTTTTTAACTAACCGTGACTTTCACGGGTTAACACCAAATACGGAAGGATGTAGGAGTGTGCCTCCTGAATGGAGGGTCGCCTCAAGAAAATTTACCACGGTTGCCAAACTCAAAAAATTCTCTAATTGACATACACGGTTACTTAAAATAAGTTTAAATTTCAACCCCCAAGTAACACCATTACAAAGAAAAGGTATGTATTAACTAGTAACCTACTTTGTTATAGATCGCCAATGAAATCGGTAGATCAACCTGAGTTGAGACTGTTGTGTGTCAAGGTGCGGCGGATGTTTGGCCGCGGAATGTTTTGCTAGATTATTATTTGCACATCATTCCACAGGTGCTTTGGCACCGGTGTTTTCCTGGAGAAGTGGGTTCTTCGGCGCCAATCAATATGCAGTTCATTTTATTTTTTCACACAGACAAGATGTTTGTATAGAGCTCTGATACAATAGCCGTGATACGTTCGCAATTTTAACCATCCCTTCCGTGCTACAGCACGGGTTATTACTTAATTCCTTCTTAAATTTTAAAAATATATGTACAGCAGGAAGCTGTTCCCAAATACAAGAGTCACATTATTTAGAAAAATGAAAAAATGTCAACTCAATTTAACTTCCAACATGCCAGTGACGCAATATGTACACGAAGCTCAAGCGAACAATGAGCTAGTGATACTCACCTATCAACTCAGATCACTTCGATTTTTTTTCTCAAAGGTAATTGCATTCATTGTTACTACTCTCTACAACGGTTGAAGATTTCAAGCTATTTCAGCTGTTCTTACCTCCCCTATTGAGCTCTAGTATTGTTCATAACTTAAAGGGCAACATACTTTTGAACAGACTTTTCAAAGTAATAACGATATATGAGAATTTAAAAGGCCCAGTAACAATAGGAACCATAACTTGTGGTGGTCGTAATCGATTCTATGTTTAATTGACAATGACAAATCCAGAGAAACAAGAAAGAAAAGCTAGAACTTGACTCTTGAAAGATCTCCTAACATAAAGACGATCCACGACATAAGATTTAACGCCAAAAGTAAGCAATAGAACGTACCTCCGTGTTTAAGGCGATCTCCTTTAGGTACAGTGAGGTATAAAGAGGCCACAGAAGGCGAGCAATGAAAGGGGTTGCGAATGCTATGAAGGAGGAGGCAGAGAAGAGCTGAGTCAGTTGAGAAGAGAATACCAAAAAGGTGCGTAAGATACAGTGAAGGATAAAAAGGATGGAAAGGATGTTTCAGTCAAGTTCAAGTTCAAGGTTTATTAAAAAATATACGGTATTCGCAGCTAAAAGCTGATTGCTACACTATGTACTGTTATAAAACTACCCTTCATCTTATATTTAATACTTTCATCTTTATATCTTTCCTTTACTAATGCAACAACATCCCAAAACATCTAAACACAATCTCAAATCAAATTCCACCCATGCACACACCCACTCACCCACATCCATACCCAAACACACACACCCACACCTACCCCCCCCCCCACACACACACAAACCCTCATCCAGGGACACACAACACATACTCACACACACACCACTACCACTTTTGACACTCACCACAAACAACCCACATAAGACCACAAAAAAAGCCAACGTGCACAATAAAAATTAATTCCATCAATAAACATATTAACATAATTCAATAATATTTTATCAAAAAACAGAGAAGTGCTAGCAAGCACTTATTTTGTGATTGGTACCGATTCCATATTTTAATCAGTATATGGTCTTGCACTCTGGCAATATCTGTCGGTGCTTTCTCTAGGCACTGATAGCTCATGGGAATTTCGTAGGGAAACATTGGGTCTCTTCCCATCTTGATTTTGGAAATTGCTAAATTCTTAGATCCTGATAGACTTTGCAAAGTCTAAGCAAATCGTTTCACGACGTTCTTTCAAATCAGAGATATTACAAATTCTGAGGGCATCTTGGTAAGATTTTACTTGCGGCCAAGTGATATCTATACAACGCCCTCTTCTGAATATAGCTCCTAAGACAAATGTTGATTTTGTGTAAGACCGGCAATGCCACAGCTGAGAACGGCGTAATTACAGGAAGGGGGGCGGCATCATCAACCACCATAGACTTTGATTAGATCTTCGATTGTAAAACCAAACGTTTCATTAATCCTGGGCGCTGCAGAGTCTAACCACTTGCACACGCTTCTGATGTCCACTAATGTGAACGTCCCCCTTGAGATTCTTGAATGTCCGCACTTGAGAACGTCCCACTTGAGATTCTTGAGATGTCGACGGGGGAAGCTATATGAGGGGAAGTGGTGGAAAGTTAATTTCAGTGAGAGAGATAGAGGTAGAGTCTGAAAAGCATCTGGAGGGAATCATGAATGAGAAATGATTGGGATCGAAGGTAGAGAGGCTGAGGTGGTGGAAGGGTCAGTTAAGAGGATCGGTCGGGAAGAATTGGTGAAGGCAATAAGAGAAATTGAAAAAAGGAAAGCACTGGACCCTCATAGGTGATTGCTGAGATGATGAGTGCCGAGTGGAGAGATATGGATTTATGTGATGATGGAGTTGTGTCGAAGAGTGTTAGATGGAGGATGAGGATGGCCGAGGATTGTTGCAGTGGTGTGGTGTTTCCACATAAATAGAACAGTAAGGATTTCATATACTGCCGTACATTAGGTGTATATTTCCATTGAAACGAGTATAATTTCACCAAAGCTTGTCCAAATAGGGGCCGGGTATCCGGGTCCGGGTATATTTTAAACTGGACATTGGTTCCGTAGGGTCACTTTCAGACACCCCTGGAACATGAGGCATGGGTGCCAAACGAAAAATTCCAAGACGCCCCTCCCCCCGAGTGCTCAAACGTTCAAATTTAGTCCCAACTTTCATTCCTGTATTTCTCACACTGGGCAGAATTGGGCACTAAAAGCTGAACGCATAAGATGTCCCCCCCCCCCCCCCCAATCCCTGTGTATTAACGAAAACAGCGACAAATAACACAACGGAGACAACCCGGAACATGTTGTTTTTTATGCAATAGACTTTTACATACTTTTTTACGTGTTCCCCCCCCGAATATAGAGTTTTCAAAAAAATTTCTCCAGATAATGATTGCGCGCCATCATTCGATTGGGCAGAGGGTATGTCAAAGGGTTTTCGCCGTTGGAATCCCACTTCAATTTTTGTGCGGGGTGGTGATGGATATTAATTTAAAAAATTAATAAAAGTAAACTGATTAGAATTGGATGGTGGAAGTGGTTGTGCTTCCTTCGTATCTCTTTCTTTCCATGCTATGTAGGTGACAATGAATGTAACTTACCATCGTATTCTTGTAGCAGCTTCAGCTTCAAAATAGGAACAAAAATATGGCGAAAGGAAACCACGCTGCAAAACACTTCACGTGCTTGGGCATGATCGCCTGTTTTTAAAAGAAAAAAAAAAAAAAAAACATACAGATTTAAGAAATATTGAATTATTTAATACCATTCTAATTGTTAATTTTAAGAGAATTTCGCAAGTAGATTAGAACCACCAAATCTATTAAAAAATAGTAACAAGATCAATAGAAGCGTTTTTTTTTTTTATCAACCGGACTTTGACCCGTTTTATTTGTTTGTATAATTAAAATGCATACAAAAAGTCCCGTGAACTTTCCATGATTCACTATGCCAACTCGTGGCCAATCGTTTCGATCGCGTCCGCCATCGTCTGGTTTTATTCTAATTTAGTAAACTTAATCCTGTTTTAAGCCTAATTGAATTTAGATTAAACAGTTAACAAACATTAAAACGCTTATCTGCGATCTATTGAAGTTGATTCTAAAAAATTCTCAAGAAGAGATTATTTCCAGTTGATTCCATAAAGTTTCAGTTGATTTTCTAGTTTTGATTAACGAATGTTCGTATCACGCTGCCCCATAGGCAACTGGTGTACGTTTACGGACAGACAATACACAATTGCAAATGTTCGCACACATACTTTAACTAGCCAACGGTTCAAGATGGTATAAAAATCGCAATTATTGAAAAAGTCGGGGACGGGTCCTGTGGTCACGAAATGTCCCTTTATGACGTTAGTGGCAATGATGTAATAAGTTCTTTGATTTCATATAAGTACCGCAATTTTGATTTTTTAATTCACGCTAGAGGTACATGGTGATGTGGTGTGCAAAAGGTGTGGGTAATAATAAAACCTAATATGTGAAAAGTGAATTTTGTCTACAGGCCGTCAGGTGTAAGTATGCAAATAGAGCTATTATATGCAAAAAAGCGTCTGTTATCAACCAAATGGTGGTTTTTTCTAAAAACCAGTGGCAATAACTATAAAAGGGTTGTCCATAATATTAGCACCCAGGAGTTATGTGTTGGTATCAACGGAGTATCAATGTTGTTGAATAATAATAATACTAATAATAATACTAACCTACAAGCATGTTTAGGGGGCATTTTTATTATTCCATTAGGTTTAGATTGATTTCTTTTTTATTTAAATTGATATTCCTATCCTTTGTTATTCTAGTGGATTACATTAATTGCATGAATTAACATTCATATCCTTTGTTTAATCCAACACGGAATAAACCGCAATAAAGTTATAACGTTAGGGGACAAGGAAATTTCACACTAAAGTCGTAATGAGTAAATTTAAGCCATTTCGCGCCCTAATATACGTAACATGATAGCAATATACTTTTAAAATGCCCCAATCTGTGAAATGTATCCATATTGTCCCATCTAATCAATGGATTTCCAAAGTGTATCGTTTGTAACACCTCTCCTACCATTGGTTTTGGAGTAAAATAATAGTAAAAAGTGACTAAAATGGTAAAAAGGGCCAATCTCAATGTGTACAGGGGTCAACAATTAAAGTTAATCTGATTAAATTTTAAATTCCTGTGCAAATTAATTTCCTGAGGTAATAGACTCCCAAAAGTTAGTTTAAAAGATATAGAGATAGGGTCCAAAAAAGTCGACGCCAATTGGGTTTATGTTTGCCCTATGGACCTATTTTGTTGTCGCATACATGATAACTAATTTTGACACATAAGCTAGATTAAACAGCTTTAATTTTTTTAATTTACCAA
The DNA here is from genome assembly GCA_023653785.1 of Ophioderma brevispina. NCBI lineage: Eukaryota > Metazoa > Echinodermata > Ophiuroidea > Amphilepidida > Ophiodermatidae > Ophioderma > Ophioderma brevispina. Next base: position 16,748 of record JAMKCH010029581.1, read on the forward strand.
AATTGGGTCAACTCTGTTAAGGCTCTTGTCACTACTACTTTTTGACTATACTGTTAATATTACACAACTCTATTTGTATCATGCATATTCTTTTGTATTTAATTTATAACATGACAGGGTTCAGAGTTCAATTGACCTCACAGCACTCACTTGAACCACAATCTTTCATCAACTTTTTATGACCATGCTCTTAATACCTTTTCAATAGGAGATAATTGGGTGTTGAATGGGATGGTGAATAATCAATACTAACACCCATGCAGTAAATGTTAGTGTGAAACTTTTCATATCCTCAATTTACATCCACACAAAATATAACCTTAAAGTGACATTGTACAGAAAAGGTCGACGTAAAAGAGTCGTACTGCCAGAAAGATGAAATTTTTGAAGTTTAATATGGAAGGCTTTTAATGGAAAACGGAAGGCTATCACTTCATCAGAAGAAATAAGTGAAATCTGGGTCCTTTGAGGTATGAGCAATGATACAAAGCGATCATTGGAGGTTTCTTCTGTTTGCAATGCTGATTGGCTAATTTTTTTTGTGTGGCAGAATATTTTTATTGACCAGTGACCGTAGCTTACAGTATGCGTCCACTTGTTGTAATGTTTTGG
>JAMKCH010029582.1:0-59503 GCA_023653785.1 Ophioderma brevispina
ATTGTTGAAAAATAATAAAAATAACATTGCATGGGGTAAACAAGCTTGTGTATAAAGTAGATTTACCAAGACCTAGTTATCTACCAAGACATAGGTATAATTTAAATATCCATGGCATGGTGAGTAGGAATTTCTTTAGTGTTACATTTTAGTACCTCAAATTACCAAGCAATCTAACACCAATTTCTGAGTTAGCATCGCAAAAGTGGTAAAATTCATGGAAAAATACAACCCAAAATTGATCCGGGGGCACTCAATTATAATGATGTACACATGCATGACCAAAAAAAACCAAAAACAATGATTTTCATGGTTTGCCTAATACTTGGGAACGATGTGTTGAATTAGAAAGCATCATAAACTGTTTTACCTGATCTAAATTTGATGTCAAACTCTAACATTATTCATGGGCGTTTGGAGTGGAGATAAAAATTGGCAGCAGAAATGGCAGAAAGAAAGCCAACAATGCTCTTTGACAACATACATGTCTTTGCTACCCCAAAATCGTTTGCCTTTTGTTGACATTCATGCAAAAACTGGTTTTTTGTGGGTCATATTTAGACCATAACAGGTTTAGAGTTTCTGATTAGGACAAAACTTTGCGTAGTGGGAACATTTTTTGGGAAAGGTGCTACAACTTGTGTTAGGGGGTATTGTGACTCACCAAGAAGACCCCCTCCCCGGTGAGTTGTTGCACGATGTGGAGTTGGCTTTGATGAAATGAAAGTACATTGTATGATTTGTATAGTAGTTTGAAAGTAAACATTGCCGACACGCACAATGGTGGCACGAGTGACAAACTCCCGAAATGCCCAATCAAATGACCACTGGTGAATTTCAAGCTTTCCGCTTTTAGTATTCTACTATCAGAAAGAAACAAAAATCTTTATCTAGGTAAGACTAAGCCTTCGCATCAACTTGAACATGTGAAGGACAGATGGTCTGTTGTTGCAGTATTTCGGTCAATGTTAACGCTGTCGTGGTTGCCAAAGTGGTTGTAACGTTGGTCAGGTGTTTAAGCGATGTGAGTATTTATGAAATTATGGATCAAAGTAGACTGTGTTGTAGTGGCTTACAAATTGTTTTTGTTTGATAAGCAGCAGGAAATTTGTGAAGCTTTGCTTTAGTGTCCACTTTTTTTATATGGCACTAATGATGGCATAGGTTACTAACGTAACAAGGGTCACACAGCCAGCATGAAAAGCACTTTTAGTTTGAGTTCTGTTCAGAAACCCATGAATTCATGACCAATTTTGATCAAATCTACGGTTTCACAGTTACTGTTTCATGAAGAATCGCCATAATACTAATATGTGAGTAATTAAAACCATTTGTGTGAAGTAGAATTATAAGTAATTTTAAGCAGTCTATGGACCTTTAAATGCATTTGCAAAAAAATAACTTGGGAGAGAAAATACGAAAAAAACTTTAATTCAGTATGTTATTTCCCATAGTTCACGACTATTATTTGGGTAAGGTGGGTAAGATGATTTAAAAATATGACCTTTCCTCCGATAATAGTCTTTTTACATAAATATTAAAATGTAACTAAGATACTGGCACTGTTCAATTACCAAAGTTAAAACTTAACATTAGATTAATAATATTGTTGAAATTAAAATTGGGGTGAAAGGTTTCCCTCTTATTTCACCACATTAATGTTAAGGCACAGGAACTTATTCTGACATTTCATGCAACATTTCTTTATATGGCAGGTTCATTGAATGTTTATTGTTAATATGTCAACCACTAAAAAAACAAAATAAAATAAAATACTATTATTTCCAGTCTTGTGGGCATGATTTGTGTGTTTCTGTATGTGCATGTGTGAACTTTTGTGTTTACTGGCAACGAAGGACTATTGTATGAAATAAACAATACAAATGTTGACACACACAAACAAAAATTGAGGAGTGTTAAGATTCCCAACCATAATGTGCTTAGGTTGTAAACGCTGGATTTAAAAGCTGTTTTAAAGGAATCTTTTGAGAAGACATTTAGCCAGCGGCAATCTTAACCCTAAAGGAGCTGGCTTTTTGGGCCCATCTCACCGCTGGAGAGGGGGGGGATAGTATCTCGGAAATGGTTTGATGAATATCATATGTGTTGTACCAATGATATGTATTACCCTCCCGATCCCATTGATACCCTAAAAGTACAAAACATACCTCAAACTGAACGTCATGCAAAATCGATATCTAAAATAATCCAAATTCAGGGTTTTTCATCTTTTTTCAATCAAACAAGTTGGATTTTTTTCCATGATGTATGTCAAGTATGCGAGACACATGCTCTTACTACAAAATAAACTACATAAGATAAAACATAGTGAAACTGTATCCTTAGCACAAAAAATGGATTTTCGGAGCTGTTCCATGTAATTTCAAGAACAGCTTTTTCTTTGCCCGCAGTGGTGCGATAGTAATAATCAGAGCTGCCAACTCCTCCCCGGATTGTCCGGGAGACCTCCGGAATTGAACTCAATCTCCCGGTCGCCCGATTGAGGCCGAAATTCTCCCGGATTTTGTACCCTCTAAAGAGTATTTTTTAACTCGAACAAAGTACTTCCTGATTGAGGTAGTTGCATCATTTTTTTTGTACCATAGAAATACATTCGGAATTTTACAAGCCACACATGTATGAAATTACACAAAATGCCAACATTCGGAAGTAGCCGTTTTCCGAGTACAAATAACGGAAAACGATCGCGTTATTGAAATAAAATGAACATATAACAGGTAAAAATAAGTAACACAATGTAGCAGAAAGAATAAGAGTCTTTAAAAGTGAATTAAGACACAAGATTATTACGTCTACAAATTTTGTTCAATATTTCAGACATCGTTTTTCTCTCCCGACTTTCGGATGGACAGCACAGCATAATTTAATATTTAACCATTTAACTGCTATAAGAAAAGGTTAACAAATTAACTCCAGTGGTGCAAAGGCCTACAAATAATGAACCTGATGTGATTTGTTTAGCCTTTTTGAGTATGCTCACATGGATTAATGCAAAAGTGTTAGGTTTCATTATTTTAGTGCCTGGCTGTGGACTTTTCCCACTGACAGTTCCCTAAACAGGGGCTGTCAGATGGCAGAGCCGGCAATTTTTTTCAGGAAAGCTTTCTTTAAAAGAGCTCTATTTCATGATCAGTTCATAGGTTTGTAGGTAGCTCTGTTTTCAAGTAATTAGCCTTTAAAGTTGACTTTAGTTTCAACCTTTCCATTTCTGCATTTCTTTTTTTTTTAATTCTCCATATGGACGTAGTTCCTACTGACAGTTCCTAACTAGGGGGATGTCAGACAGCGGAGCTCTGTCAAATTTTTTTCAGCGATAAGCTTATTTTAAAGAGCTCTATCTCATGATGCAGTTCATAGGATGGAGGTGGTTCGTTTTCAAGTTAATGAACCTTTTAAATGTTGACTTTTACTTCAATCCTTTTCATGTCAATTTAGAAAGAAAAAATCAAATGAAATAAGCTAGTTCCTACTTACAGTTCATTAAATGGGGGAGCTTTCAATGATCTTTAAGACAAACAAAATCATTGGCCAACGATCTTGAGGACCTAGGTTTTACACTGTAAAACGCGCGCTCTAAAAAAAAAACTAAAAAAAATCCACTGATTCTAATCAAATCTCCCTGATTCCAGGATCAAATCTCCCTGAGTGCCACATTCTTAGAGGAAAATATGTCCATGATTCTGAAATATTTGGAAAAATGTGGTATGGATTGGCTGGAAAGCTTACTTAAGACGTAGATTACATATTAAATCAAAATAAGTTGAAAAATTGTACCATTTGTTGCGTATTTGCCCTTTTTTTAATTTTTCCGCCCAATAGCTTACTCGCAAAACCGATTCCTGACAACAATCCACAAATTCAGGCAACATGGTGAGTCAAAGTGAGGATGACGTCAAAGTGATGACCATCATTTTGCAGTGTTGCCACTTTCCTTTCGAGTGAACTGCGATCGATGTGTTTTTATATCAATAATAATTAAAACACAACGAAATGAAACAAAATAGTCATTCTGTAAATGTTTCAAAATTTATTATTACTTTCATTAATCCATCAATATTACAGTGTCAGCAATGACAAAAAAATAACAATTCGAGGTCAAAACGATGTTTTCTTCCTGTTAATTGAGAACTGGTGAATATTGGAAATTAATAGAAACCAAATTTGATCCCTTTCTCCGCTTATTGAAACATGGCTAGGTCCGATATGCAGAGAAAAAATCAATCATATTCTTTATATGAAAGCATTCAAATAACCGAAGCGCATTTAGCAGCTTACATTATCTCTCAAAAGATTCGGACTAATCGTATTGCTTAAGTGGTATTCAAGTAGTGTCACTGACTTTTGATCGAACAACAAAATCTTTGCACTCTCTTTCTAAAAATGTCAACATGAAAAGCCAGATGATCCTTAGTTGGTTCATGGAACAGGTGAATCGGGGGGCCCAAATTTTCTGTCTTTTTCTGTTCCTCTCCCAAGTAATCGACGCTGTCCAAGAATTTTCAATTTTCAAAAAACAAAATTTATGGTTGAATCTACTATAGCTCTGCTTAAACCCATTCGGTAGATTCATGACTCCCAAAAAGTAGTGTTGGCATAGTGTAACTTTTCATTGCCATACACAAAAACTAATTTTCACAGCATTGGTCGTCAATTTGGCGTCACGAGGAGCAAAATTGGAGCTTTGATCAATGAAGCATGGCGAAAAATCGCCCGTTTTCTTCGTATGTCCTAAAGAGCAAAAATTAAAATGCCTCTATTTGTTTAATTTACCCCAATCAAATTATTATTTTTTCGGGATTCGTGAGTATGTTACATATTTTTATGAATGTAAGTCAAACTGAGTTTGACAAAAAATCTTGAAATATTTCCTGTATGTGGCAGCTCTGAGTAAGTGCGTCATCAACCGTAGGTCCGGTTTTAGTTGATGAAATGGTCTACTAAAAGCCACTATCAGTGATTTGAAAAAATATTGAAATTTGAGGAAGGAGGGCATAACTTCAAAGTGTAGGAAAGTCTGTAGAATTCTCATAAGTTATTGCCAGCGGTAGAATTGAAGAAAAGAAAGAAAGAAAGAAAAAGTCAGTTGGTTCAAGATTACGATGTTCCATTCAATTACGTGTTGTAGTTAGGGTCCGTTCGGACAGTAATGACTAAAATCTCCGATTCTGTCCTATTAGGTTGCGTCTGGTCTATCATTTGCAGGGTAGGATAGGATACTGTACTCCCCTGTAGTACATGCTATAAAATCTGAGTTTTGATGAGTTTTCGATTTGTGATTTAGCCCCCCCCCAAATCATGATAGTGTGTTTAAATCGAGCGCAAGGCTTCAAAGAAAAAAAGTCTGTAGTTTTGGTGTGAAAAAAATAACACATAGTTGCGATACGAAAAAAAATGTTGAGGGGGCACTATTTCTGCCACCCCTGGGCCTTTTAGGGTTAAAACAACATAGACTTCGAGTTGATGGTATATTTGCCATTTTCAAGTCAATTCTATCAGAAATGTACATGCACAAATCACCAGCATAGCAACCCCCTAAACAAAAAATCAAGGCATTCATGTTCAGTGTACCCAAACTGAGTCCATGATTAGCAGCTCTAAACAGAATTATCACCACTGGAAATATGTGATAGGCACAATAACATACATCCAGTTTGTTACTGAAGCCAACCATGTTAAAATGGTGGACAACCCACACTCAAAAGAAAACGAGTAACAGGTGTTATGAAAATGGCTTGTAATGTTCATCCACGTTTGGAACTCAGTATGCATGTACATGTTGACGTTGAATTCATATCTGTAGCACAACTGCCAAAATGGGTAATACCCAATTTGTGACAATTCTTTTTTTTTAAAGATCAGTCTTTTTGGAATATTGAGGACAAATTTACTTGTTTGACATTCAAAGGATCTAAACTTTAAACTTGTGATTGGGCAATATATTTTAGCTTGTTATTTTATCATTGTGAAAAGGATTCATCAACCATGTTCATCACCATTTCGCAAGTAACATTCCCAGCAGGTCTGCATGGTGTAATGGCTTCACAAGGATAAACATGCAGATGAGTAATTACTAATTATTGTTAAAACAGTCTCAAATCATACATGATAAATATCATTGAAAATCCCTAAGTAGCCTGGATCTTAGGATGGCTTTGAGAGCCAGCGATGTAAGCAGGTAGGCTATGCATGAGAGGCCTATTGAATTCACCTCTACAAAAAGATCTACAGCCCCCCCCCCCCCCGAGCACCCAGTCCTTTTCCATGGATATATTTTTATTTTATGTAATCTTTGGTTAGGAGGGAAACTCCTTCAGTGACAAGAGTTACTGATTCTCAATGGAGGGCCAGATTTACAGCAACACTTAAATAACTTAAACACTATATGAAACAATGAATGGCAAAACAAAAGTATGAGAAGTTAATCATTAGTATGGATAATACAGATACTAACAGAATATTCCAAGAAAATAAATATAATGAAAATACAAAAGGGTAACTTAACGCAGGAGCAATTCATATGTGCTTAGACATTAAAAAAATATGTTTGTTTTGGCATAACAGAGAAAATTATCAGGTTGGTCAGTTGCTAGGTGCTACTTTTTAAAGCGTGTTCCCTTTAGAGATATTGTATAGAGTTTTTTTCAATGATTCATAGCAAAGAGGCTTTTATTTACTTGTTGAGTTGCTTTGTGTCTTGTTTTGTATTTTTTTGTCTTTTTGTGTGTGAATTTTTTTTTTTAAATTGTGGATGAAAAATAATGGGTTGTCGGCAGAATATTGTTTATTGCTGCTAATTTGCATAAAAACTTTTGAGTCTTTGCGTTTTTTTAGGGTTGAACGGGTTACGCCAACCAACAAGTTTTTAGCTTTGGTAGGATTTACCAAATATTGAGGTTATCAAAAAAAAAAAGCCTGTGATAGATCGGACTCAGGGAAATAGTGTACATCAGCGGATAATGAAGAAAGAATAGTCATATTTTGGAAAGTATGTTTGCCTGCATTAAGGTTTCCAAGATGGGTCATACAAAGAGTTGGTGGTTTGGCTTCTGGTAAATAAGCATTAACATTTGATAGACCTATCATTAAGTTTGTTCCACTGCATTGAAAATCAGGCATTTCCACACAACCTGTTGTGATAATGTGAATATCCCCATCCCCCCCCAACCGGGTTGGTAACACATGGAAAACCAAGATAAGTGCATATGCCACATCTGCCACAGGATCATTGCAGAACATCAAGTAACTTCATTGTGAGCAATGCACAGATCTATTAGATAATAAACACCATCCTTATGTATCCAAACAAAGGCGAGATGCAAACTTTGTGTGTGTGTGTTTTTTTTTTTAAATTCTTAGAAATTTCCAATGGTTGTCTGTGTGATGTAACCATCACACAAGAGAAATAAAAAAAATAAAACATATGTGTGATAATAATTTCTTTAATTGAACATTTAAATGACCTATTAACGATAAGGGACCATATTTCTTCTTTTCGTCATACACACCATTGAGTTTAATTGTGCCCTTGGGCCACTATTTTCTTTTTCTTTCAAACCTTTTTTGATGAAATTAATAATTTTTTAAGTAAATATTAAATGAATCAATTAATAGTTCTTTAACATCATCCCACCATTAAAACGGTTGGTACGGACGTGTAATGTGGTTTTTCAATTCTATTACCAACTACTAATAGTCAATTTTAAACAACTCTAATAAGACCACACAACCATATTCAAGAAAGTTGGTACGAATCTTGAACTTGTTCTTGAATCAGTAAATGAAAGAATGTGCCATCGTATCCCCAGATCCGTCACAATGCCCACACCATTTTTGAGCCCAGTGGTAATATACAATGTCTTTTAACTAATTGGAAACGTAAATTTTCTCAATAACAAAGCGACTCAGTTTCTTAAATTATGCATTGCCTTGGACGGCAGATCCTGCATCCCTTCAGTAAGAAGAATCGATAAGTTACCACAGATTTTCGAGCTACTGACGTTAAGACACAATGAAGTGTGGCTTCTAGTCGAAATATTCCCATGGGGTGGTAAAGTAAAGGTCTCACAGTACTTAGTTTCTTGAATATCGGTTCCTGATTAATCGTATCATTAAAAATAATTTTTAAAACAAAATAATGGCCAGTAAGTTACCGGTTTTTAACCATTTTTCAACTTTGACTTATAGTTGGTCCCGCATTTACCTTTTTTTTCTTTTCTTCTCTCAACACTCTCTCCTCGAGAGGGTGCCAGACCAGATCTATTTAGTGGTAATGGAATCACAGAGCCGTCAAATTTGAAACCCATGCACTTGTGTCCTATTTTAAAATAAACCGTCCTTTACATGTTTTGGAGCATGCTGAGAATTTTCATGTTTTAATGAACTGACAAGAAATTCGTATGGTGTATATATGCATATTCTGCTGTCTACGGAAGATTTTCATGGGAGCTAACATATTGGCAGCTCACCATATTGACAGGAACAATTTTTTTTGTGTTTTTCCATTGCTTCAATATGTATATATCAGAACAAAATAACTTACTCTTTGCTCTTAATAGTGCCTGGCCTTTGGAAGTTGAAAGGAGGGCTTGGGAAGAGGGGATACCTCGCGGAGGTGCCTTCCTCTTGTGGCAGTGTGTCCAAGTCAAAGGCCTACGCTGATAACCCTTTACCATGGTATCAAAATAGCCCCTCGCCCTTGGATATAAAGAGCACTTCATTCTATACCTGTGAAAAACGGTCACAAAAGCTGCTATATGCTTTATCCATATTGTGTTGGCTATTTGAATCGGCTATGGTAAACAACACTCACAACTGGCACAAGCCATACTGCTGAATTTTGCACAAACCGTAGTCCCCGTAGACTAGCTACTCACCACTCTCTTCAGTCTGAATGATTAGCCAGCCTAAGTTGTTGCACATTATTTTTGGCAGCTTCCACTGACCGGTGCGCTACCAGACCTGGCCCTCCGGTAGGCAAAGACGCAAGAATTGCTCCTTCCCCATGTTTTTTCCGGCTTCGCTTCGCTCGCTGGTAGACCCATATTTTTCATCACCTTCTCCTCCCCCTTCTTCTCGTCCCCATTTTTTAGCTTTCATTCTCCGGCCCCATTTTAGTTTGCCGTCCGGGGCTATCGCCCCCCGCTGGTTACGCCCACTGCCCTTACCCTTGCCTGCCGGTGCTGTTCATTATTTCCTTTCCCTGCTGCCCCCCCCCCCCCATAGGCAAAACTAGGGGACTATTACTAGTGTTTTTAAACTCAAATTAGTGGAACGTACTTGAGGTGGAGGTCACAAACTTTTTTTTCGCTAGTCATCTTCTCACAACTCCTATAGTGAGACCTCAGATTTGTAAATCCATGCACCTTATGTGTCTATTTGAACCACGTGTTTAACACCATGTTTTGATCATTCATGATAATATTTTCATGCATTTGAAAGAGACACTGCACATTTGAAAGTAGTTTCCCTCCTAGATGTTCCCAAAATTGATATCTTGCATGGGTTATAAAGCCTTTATATACATTAGCCATCACCTGAATTATACAAGCCCAAATCTGCCTTGTATCAAAGAAAAACAATTTTATCATTACTGTCGCTGGTGCATTAATTCAAATATCAGCAGACGACACTGAAATGGCGTGTCACACAAGAAACACATGCCAGAAAAGACAATTAATGATTTGCTAAATCAGCAATTGAAAAAATCAGCAAAAATCAGATTTTTACTGTATGTAACAATACAGGTATCCTAACATACCCAGCAAATGAAAAGACCAGAATCCCCTATAAGGGACAGAATTGGAGATTTAGGAGTCATTACTGTCCGTTCGACACTTACACAACACGCTACTGGATGGAGAATCGGTATTGGAATACTGCCGTTTTCCCTTTTTCCTTTTCTGGGTCAATGTCTACATCTACAGCTGGAAAGAACTTATGAGAATTGCTAATCCGATTGTCTTCACTTTAACGCTATTCCTGCCACATGAAAAATATTTTTCAAATCACTGATAGTGTCTTTAATCTCACGTACATGTACCATTGTTATGACCGGTCTTGCCCTTGGGTTTTAATAACGAGGAGTGAGTCTATGGTATTAATGTAATAGATGCATTTGTTGTTTAATTTATGGCAAACTATAACATTGGCCTAAATTACTTGAATGGTCTGTAGGCATCTAAGTTGTCCCTATCTATTTGGTATTTTTTTTTGTGTAAAATAGATCTCTATTTCTTCCAGAGGATCTAGAATATTATTTGCGGGCAAATTGAAGAAATTTCATATTTCCTGAAAAGGTGCCAGTGCCACTATAAGGAACTGAGCAATAAATTAGTATTGTCCTAAATAGCATATTCTGCTGTCTACTGAAATTTCATTGGACTCACATAATTTTTCGGAACAAAATTGTATTTTTTAACAATGTTTAAATATGTATATCATAAATAAAATACTTACTCTTGCTCGTCTAATTGGCCTTGGCCTTTGGGAAATGAAGAGGGGCTTATTCATGGAAGGGGATTACTCGAGGTGTTTTTTCTCGGGTGGCAGTGTACATTATGTCACGTTCAAAGGGCCACAGCTTGATAACAACAGTTGAAGCCTGAATTTAACCAGACTTGGGGTTAATTTATACCAGGGGCTCCGTCCTATGTGGATGATGTCAAGGTCGTGGAAACCACAGTAAAGGTCATGGACCAAGTCAAAAGGTCAATATTCATACTGCCATATTGCCCAGGGGTGATGGAAGTTTAACTTGCATTAATTTTTTAAATGTGGCATATATACAGTACTTAAACCTCAAAGTTTCACCAATGTCTGTTCCTTTATATATATGATTCATTCAACTCTAGCCAGAAACGGATACATCATCAAATTACTGTATTTTTTCAAATGATTAGTATGAGTGATGATGTAAATTATTATGAGTAAATAGCGTCACATTTTATTCTGCAGTCATGGCTCGGTTTTCTTCTTCGAACACCATTTTTAAGTGATCCTTGACAGGAGCGCAAAACCGACTCCTTGATTCAAGGCGACTGTAGCTCGGTCCTATACTAACCAATGTAGCAAATTAGTCACTCACAGATGATATGGCATATCCATGTACACATTGTTCAGAAAGTCTCACTTTATTACGCCAAACCAGTAATAGAACAAAAATATAAAACAGCACAGTTTTAACAACTGATTTGGATTATGTATTCCATTAACAAATAGACAAATATCTTTGTGGGCCAAATATGACTTCTTAAAGTCTATTTCTAACTGTCTTTCTAGGGAGTTTGGGCATATAGAGGGCTGTAACAGAAACCAAGATCTTTGTTGTGGGAGACGGGAGCGCCTATATATGGTCAAGATTCCTGCATAGTTTTCGTTTCTCTGGGTTTTTTGCATGCAGAACCAAATGGCTCTTGCGTGTTCTTACTTATATCAGTTGTCAAAATTTTGTCCCCCACTGCATAGATTGTTGTAAAGTGAAAAAAGAACATTTTGCTGTGGTCAACCAGCTGTGTATACAGTAGAACATACCAAGACTAGTTTATCTACCAAGACCCTAGTCTATTTAAATATCCAATGGACTGGCTGAGTAGAAATGTCTTCGTTTGTTACATTTTCGGTACTCAACATTACCCTGATCATATCTTTAACCCCATTTCTGAAGTTAGCATCGCAAAAGTGTTAAAATTTCTATGGATAATACAACCCAAAATGACCGGGGACACTCAAGTTATTGAGTCACCTCATGACCAAAAAAAAAAAACAATGATTTCATGGTTTTGGCCTATGTCTTTGGGAATGATTGTTGAATACAGAAAGCAATCATAAACATTGTTTACAGGATCTAATTTTGATGTCAAACTCTGACATATTCATTGGCATCTGGAGTGGAGATAAAAATTGGCAGAAATCCCACAATGCTCTTTGACAACATACATTTCTTTTTGTAACCCCACCCCCAAATCGTGCCTTTTGTTGACATTCCTGCAAAACTTTTTTTAGGGTCATATTTAGACCATAACTTGTTAAGGTTCGATTAGACAAAACTTTTCTTAGTGGTTAATCATTTTTTTGGAAAGTGTGCTAAAACTTATTTAGGGGGTAATTTGCTCACAAAGAAAGACGTTCCCCTCCCCGGGGAACGTTTGGCCAGATGCTGGAAGTTTTGCTTGACCTTGAAAGTTACAGTTAGTGTTATGTTTATAGTATTGTTTGAATTAAACATGCCGACACGCATATCATGGTGGCAAGAGTTACAACACGCCCGCAATGCCCCATCACAGTGCCACCCTGGGAAAATTTCCAGTTTCCGCTTTTAGTATTCTACTGTCTAGAATTAAACAAATATCTTTTATCTAGGTAGAACTCATCCTTTAGCTCAACTTGATCAGTGAAGGACATATGGTCGTTGCTTGCATATTCTGTCAATGTTAACGCTGTCGTGGTTGCCAAAGTGTTTGTAACGTTTGGTCAGGTGTTAAGCGTGCAGTTTATTAGGAAATTTGATGGATCCAAGTAGGCCTTTCTGGCACAAATTGTTTTCTTGACTAATGTCCATGCAGCCATTGTGCACTTTGTATTGTTTCCACATACGGCACTATGATGCATCGGCTACTAAACGGTGTCACACACGGGTCACCACAGCCCGCATGAAAAGCACTTTTTATTTTGAATTTCTGTGTTCAGAACCCCATGAATTCATGACCAATTTTGATAAAAACTCTACGGTTTCACAGTTACGTTTCAATCATGAAATTCGCCATAATCCTAATATTGAGTATTAAACCATTTGATGCGGCTTATAAGTACATTTTAAGCATGTCTATGGACCTTAAAATGCAATTTTGTACAAACATACCTGGGAGAGAATACGAAAAACTTTAATTTCAGTATGTTATTTTCCCATATTTTCAAGGACTATTATTTGATATTAAGTTGGTAGATCGTAAAAATGAACCTCTCCTCCCCATAAAGTTCTTTATTTGACAAATTTTTACAATGGGTACTAAGATACTTGCATGTTGATATTGACCAAAGTAAAACTTAAATTTATTCAAAGTTGTGAAATTAAATTGGGGTGAAAGGTTTCCCCTCTATTTCACATTATGTTAAGCACACTGAACTTATTTCTGACCATTCATGCACCTTTCGTTTATGGCAGGTTCATGTGCATGTTTTATTGTGTTTAAATATGTCACCGCTTAAAAACAAAATAACTAAAATACATGTATTTCCAGTCTTGTGTGTCACATGATTTGTGTGTTCTGTATGTGCATTGTTTACATTCTTGTGGTTACTGCAACCAAGGACTATTGTATGAAATAAAAATACAAAGGTTGACACACACAACAAAATTGGCGGATGTGTTCAATTCACCATCATGTGCTTAGGTTGTAAAGCGCTTGGATTAAAAGCATGTTTTTAAAAATCCTTTTGAACATACAGTTAGCCAGCTGCAATCTAACCCTAAAGGAGCTGGCTTTTTTGGACCCATCTCACTCAACCGCCTTGGGGGGGGGGGGGGCTAGTATCGTCGGAATTGATTGATGAACTAAATCATATGTGCCATGTACCAATGGATAGGTATGTAACCCTCCGAGTCCTTGGAATTTTACCCCCAAAAGTAATCAAACTACCTCAAACATGAACGTCCATGCAAAAAAAAAAAGGCCGGGCGAGAAATCTAAATAATCGCAAACTGGTCATGGTGTTTTTTTGGTTGCATGTTTTTCAGCACAAAGTTGGATTTTTTTTTGCCATGATGTATGCAAAGTATGCGAACACATGCACTTAAACGAAAAATAAATAAAATATCAAGATATAATAGTGTAACTGTATTCCTAGCCAACAAATGGATTTTCTGCTTCTTCTTTCTGCTGTTTCATGTAATTTTCAATAGGAATAGCTTTTCTTTGCCCGCAGTGTGACGATTAGTAACGTATGCGAGCTTGCCATACTCTCCGCGGATTGTCCGGGAGACGCCGGAATGAACTCATCTCCTCCCGGTCTCCATTGCGTTCCGAAATCTCCCGGATTTTTTACCTCTAAAGATATTTTGTTACTCGAAAAAGTACTTCCTGATTGTGGGATTTTGCATCATTTTTTGTACCAAACGGAAAAGTACAAGGCGGAATTTACATCCACCACTATGTTAAAATTACAAACTGCCGACATTCGGAAGGACCTTTCCCGAGTAAAATACGAAAACGATCGCGGGGGGTTATTGAAATACATGAAACCGAACATGTAAGCAAATACGTACACAATTTAGGCAGAAAGAATTAAGAGTCTTTTACAAATGATTAAGACCAAGATTATATCACGTCTACAAATTTTGTTCAACGATTTCAGACCTCGTTTTTTTTGTCCCTACTTTCGGATGGCCCAGCACAGCCAATAATTTAATATTTAACATTTAACCTATAAGAAAAGTGTTAACAAATTAACTCCAGTGTGTCAAAGCCTACAGATCTAACCTTTTATTTACTGTTTGCCTTTTTAGTATTGCTCCACCTATGGCTATTACTTCAAAATTTTTCGTTTATATTATGTTTAGTGCCTGGCTGGACTTTGTTCCCCCTGAAAGTTCCCTAACACAGGGGCTGTCAGATGGCGGATCCTGTCAATTTTTTTTCCGGAAGCGTTCTTTTAAAAAAGCTCTATTTCATGAGCAGTTCCTAGGTTTGTACGGTGGCTCTGTTTTTCAAGTATGAGGCCTTTAAAAGTTGACTTAGTTCAAAATCCTTTCCTTTCATGTAATTTCTTTTTTTTTTAATTCTCCATATGGACGTAGTTCCTACTGACAGTTCCTTCTAGGGGGTTGTCAGACAGCTGGAGCTCATTTCAATTTTTTTTCAGGAAAGCTTCTTTTAAAGAGCTCTATCTCATGATGCCTTCATAAGTATGTAGGTTGTCCTCCGTTTTCAAGTTATGAACCTTTAAAGTTGACTCTGTACTCTCATCCTTTCATGTCATTTAGAAAAAAAATCCAATGAAATTAATCTATTCTGATAGTTCATTACATTGGGAAGCTTTCAATTGATCTTAAGACACCAAAATTCCATTGGCCATACGCTCTTGAGGACCTAGGTTTTACACTTAAAACGGCTCGCTAAAAAACTAAAAAAATCCTGATTCTATCAATCCTCCCTGATGTCCGCAATAGCGCGTGAGGTTCTCCCTGATTTCCACTTCTAAAGGAAATATAGTCATGATTCTGAATATTTTGGAAAATTTGTAGGATGGAAGCTTAGTAACAAGAACATATAAATCAAAATAAGTTGGAAATTGTCCACATTTGTGATATTTTGCCCTTTTAATTTTCCGCCCAATAGATTACTCGAAATCGATTCCGACAAATCCACACTCAGGGCAAATGGTGATGGCAAAGTGATGACGTCAAAGTGATGACCATCACATCGCCAGTGTTGCCACTTCCTATTCGAGTGAACTGTCGATCGATGTGTTTTTATATCAATAATAATTAAAACAACCCACTAAATAAACCAAATATGTCATTCTGGTAACTTATTTTCAAATTTTATTATTATTTCTTAATCCCTCAATATTCAAGAGTGTCAGCAAATGACAAAAAATAACAATTCGAGTCAACACGATTTATTTCTTCCGTAATTGAGTACTTGGTGAAATATTAATAGAAAACAAATTGCATCATCTTTACCAGCCTGTCGCAAACTCCTAAATAATTTTGTCAACACCACTATAGTAAATTCCACCCATCGTGTCAACCTCTAGTTAACTATTTCGAAGGTAAGGCATTGAATGAGGGTCATGTGGCAGTGGGTGGAAATTAAATTCCACGTTAAACCTATTAAAACTGTAGTCGCGATAGCAGCGAAAATCAAGCCTAGTCTTTATAATGAAAGCGTTCAAGTAAACGTAAGCGCATTTTAGAGCTACACCTCTCTCCAAGATGCTGAACTAATCGTATTTGCTTCATGGTATTCAATTGTATGTCCACTGACTTTTGACGACACCAAAGTCTTTGCACTCTCTTTCTAAAAATGTCAAACATTAAAAGCCCGATTATCTTAGTTTGGTCATGAAACAGGTGAATCGCCCAAATTTTCTGTCTTTTTCTGTCTCCTCTCCCAGCTAATCGACTCTGTCCATAAATTTTTCAATTTCAACAAACATTTTATGAGTTGAATCCTACTATAGCCTCATGCTTATAACCCATTCGGTAGATTCATAACTTCCCAAATAGTGTTGCATAGTGTACTTTTTCATTGCCATACACAAAAATCTAATTTTCACCAGCATTGGTCTTCACTTGACGTAACGATGAGAGCAAAATTGGGCGCTTTTGTTCAATGAAGCATGGCGAAAATCCCCCGTTTTTCTTTTTTCTTCTTCTTCTCTTTCGTATGTCTAAAAGCAAAATTACAATGCCTCATTTTTGTTAATTTTACATAAATTGTATTATTTTTTTCGGGAATTCTGATATTACTATATTTTATGAAGTAAGTCCAACTGAGCTTGACAAAATCCTGTACATATTTCCCCTTTAATGTTTTGGCACTACTGCGTAATGTCGCGTCATACGACCGTAGTCCGGTTTCGATAGAAAAATGGTCTTAAAAAAAGCGAGCGCAAGGCTTCAAAGAAAAACAGTCATTAGTTTTGGCGTGAAAAAAATAACAAATAGTTGAGATACTAAAAAAATTGAGGGGGCAATTCTGCCCACCCCGGCCTTTTAGGGTTAAACAACATAGACTTATATTGATTTGTATTGCCATGTTCAAGTCATCTTCAGAAATGGTACAGGCACATCACTCATAAAGGCAACCCCTACACAAAGATCAAGGCCCCTCATTGTCAGTGTACCTCAAAACTGAGTCTCCTGTTATCATCTCTAACACTCAATCATCACCACTAGGAAAATGTGATTTAGTGAAAATAAAACATATATCCAGTTGTACTGGCCAATACCTTGTTAAAATGGTGAACCCACACATCAAAAGAAACGATTACAGGCTTTATGCCATGGCTGGTAATGTTCATCACGTTTGGACTCCGCATGCATGTACATTTGACGTTTGAATTCATATCCTGTAGAAAACTGCCAAAATGTAATACCCAAATTTCGACAATTCTTTTTTTAAAGATCAGTCTTTGTGTAATATTGAGTGACAATAACTTGTTGACATTACTTATGATATAAACTTTAAACTTGTGATTGGGCAATATTTTAGCTTTTTATTTTATCATTGTTGACAAGTATTCACTCACCCATTTGTTCCTCGAACATTTTAGTGAATTAATTCACATCCCGCATGTCTGCATGGTAATTGCTTCGCAGAGTAAACCATGCAATTGAACGTAAACTACTTATTTAAAACAGTGATCAAACCATGTGAAATATCATTGAATCCCTAGTACCGTTGGATCTATATGCTTTGAGCCCAGCGCTGTAATCAGTAAGGCTATGCATGAGATTTGCCTTTTGAATTCATCTACAAAGATCTCCAGAGCACATCAGTCTCCATGGATTATTATTTTTTATTTTATGTATCTTTTTTTTAGGCAGGGAAACCCTTCAGTGACAAGAGACTGATTTCCATGGAGGGCCAGCATTTACAGCATCCTAATAACTTAACACATATGAACAATATGGCAAAAATATGAGAAGTTATATCATTAAGTATGGATAGATCGCAGAAAGAAAACAAAAAAAAAAAAAAATAATAACAGAATATATCCAAGAAAATAATATAATGAAAACTACAAAGGTAACTTAAACGAGCAAATTATATGTGCTTAGACATTAAAAACCATATGTTTGTTTGGGCATTACAGAGAAAAAATAATCAGGGTTGGTCATTGGCTGGTGCTACTTTTAAGCGTTTTTCCCCTTTAGGTAAGAAATTGTATAGAGTTTTTTTCAATGAACAATATAAAGAGCTGTTATTTTTACTGTTGTATTGCTGTGTGTTGTCTTTTTTGTGTATTTTTTTGTCTTTGTGTTGGTGAATGTTTTTTTAAAAATTGTGGATGAAAAAAAATAAAAAAAATAAAAAATTTGTTTTTAAAACTTTTTGAGTCTGCAGTTTTTTTTAGGGTGAACGGCTTTACGCCAAACACACATTTTGGTATGGGGCATGCTGGCTTGAGTGGGGTTTGTAGGTTGGAGTGATGTTTACAAATACATTGCGGACTCTGTCTGAAATATCTGTGATAGATCGACTCATGGAATTATCGTGACATCAGCGGATAACTAAGAAAGACTCTTCTATTTTGTCACCGTCTTATTTGCCTGCATTTATTGTTCCCGCGATTGATACGATGGTTATCTAAAGGTTGGTAACCAGCTTCCCCACTCTGTTTTTGGTGGTTGACTTTGGTTATGATGGCAGAGTGAGGATGATGGGTTGCACGTTCATTTTTACCAATACCTCACAGATGAGTGCAACGGGGCCCTTTTCTTTCTCCCGTTGGCCCTCAAAAGCCATAAGTTTGCGAGCGGTTGAGGATGGGAGGACTGGGTTAAGTGTGCTTGTAATCCCCCACTGCATTGTAAAATCAGTCATTTCCACACCACCTGTGTGATAATTGTGAATCCCTGGGTTGGGTAACCATGGAGCCAAGATAAGTGCATAGCCACATCCTGACACAGGATCATGCAGAACATCAAGTCCTTCATTGTTTCAGCAAGGCAACAGATCTACTTAGATCATAAACAACCATCCTTATGTATCCAACACTTTAAGGCAGTGCAAAACTTTGGTGTGTGGTGTGTGTGTGGGGTGAGGTGGTGGTGTGTGTGTGGTTGTGATGGTGTCTGTGTTTGTAATCCATACACACAATGAAATAAAAAAAAAATAAAACAAAAATAAAACAGTGTGCTAATAATTCCTTTCATAATTTGTAACTGAAACTAATTTACTTGGTGAATTTGAAGTGCCGTACATAAGTCGAAGCAAAGACCTTTGAAGAATTGAGTACCTAATACCTGAGGTCCCACATTCAAAACAGCCAGACCGTGTTTCCTGCGGCATTTACATACTCAGGTTAGTAAGTTAAATGAATATCCTCTGTTACAATTTAACTATCTCATCTAAACTTGCCATATGGCAACTAGTAATGTGTAGGTGGAGATTGGTGTGTGTGTGTGTATGTATGCGGGTGTGTCTATTTCTTTCTGTGTGTAAGTCTGCTCTGTCTGTATTTATGTATGTATGTCTGTATGATGATCGTTCAATCTATGTCTGTAATTCTGTATGTCCTGTTTGTGTGTGTCTGTCCGGGTGTACTGTAATGTGTGTAGGTGCTTACTAGAGTGCCGTACGACGTGGGTATTTGACGTACCTATGTCACATTACGAGGGTGTTTTTACGTGGTTGGGGTGGTTTTACTAGTGATGTTACTTTTGTTTACTAGATGTTGATATCAGAATACTTCCTGTGCAACCGTTGGGGGGAAATCATTGTGTACTTTCTGTTGTGTTTGGTTGACACTCAAATTAGATTCGTAGTACCGTGTGGCCCCTACGTATCAGAAAAGGAACCCCAACACTATACCGACTTTCCATGTAACGTGGGCACATTAGTATACCTGTGACCACATTTTTTTTGGTCTCGCCTGGACTTTTTTCGGCAGAGACTTAGTTATTTTTTTTATTTTTTTTATTTTTTTTATTTTTTGCTTTATTCTGTCTGTCTGTCGGGCTTGTGTACGATTTCTATGCGTTAATTCCGTAAGGGCTACGATGATGTAACTGGTGGAAAAGAAGCAGGTCCACAAGTTCTCGACCTGATTAGATTTGGGGCTTAAAATATGGTAATATCTGATTTGCATGTTTACGAAATTTTCCCAGCAGGCTTGTGTACAAGTTTTATGGAGTTCATAAGGTGTAAGATGATGTTATTTGGTGGAAGGAAGTGTGACTAAGAGTTCTCGACCTGATTAGATTTTGGGCATATTTTCGGGCAAATAAATATACAAAATGAGCTAATTAATATTCAAAAATCAGGTAATTGCTATATATTTGAAACGGTACATCGGATACGCAAAATTCATTCGCTTCATAAAAGCTATCATGATGCGCATTCTTTCTTGGCAATTGAAAGTGCGAGATATATGCACTTATGTATAGCAAAATGAATCTATTAAACTAGCTTATTTTGCTGTATCTCTGAAACGGTGCTTCGGTTAAGGCAAAATTGCTTCACTACATGAAGAAATACTATGCCATACCTTTTTTGTGGTGAATCATACTGGTCAAAGTGTATGTGGGCCCAATTAAAGGGGCATTTTTTGATAAAATTGATCTAATTAACTATGCATAATTGCTGTCTCACTGAAATGTACACTGGCATCCCGTAGTCAGGAATTTATGTGGGGGGGGGTGCTGATCTGCCAGAAGTTGACTCTTGTGCGTACAGCAGGCAACCACAAAGACCTTTGTTTTTTTTTGTATTTCGGGCTCGCTGCAGCTCGCAACGGTTTACTCTCAGCCTGAACTTTTTTCCACTCAGCAACCAATAGCCAGGGATAAACTGGGTTCGGTTCCTCGAAGGCCACCAAACTCAGTGTAACGTAGACCGTAAGCTTATCATCCCTTTTTCTATTTGTTTTTGCACCCGCATTAGTCGCGCAACATCTCCACCCCATGTCCTCTCTTTTTTTCCCACCCTTCTTTTTTCTTTATACGTTGTTTTTTTTCCCTTCCCCCTCTCCCTCTTCCTCCCCCCCTTGTTAGTATTCATTCATTGGCAGGCAGCACAACCCTACAACAAAACCATTTTGGTCAAGCGCAAAAACTTTAACGATCGATCACAAAGCGGACCCGCCCCGCACTGCCCCTTGCTACGCCCTGTAACACTGGATATATATGCAAAATTCCCTCTTCGCTACATGAACCTACTTGCTGGTGCATCTTTTGTGTGAATCATAGTTGCGGTCAAAGTGCATGTGGGCCATTTAAAGGGGCATGATTGATGCAATTGATCTATTAAATATGCTAAAATTGCTGTATTGCAGAAACGGTACATTGGAATGTCAAAATTCCTGTGCTACAATGGACGACTGTGCCTACATCTTTTGTGTGAATCATATTGTGGTCAAAAATGTCTTGTGGGCCACTGCTTTAAAATGGGCATTCTTTGATTCTTTTAAAATTGCAAACTAATGCCAAATGCTTCAGTCCATTTTCCGCTCAAATTTTTCTCAGGTTGTCAATGGTCTGTGAAATACTACACCTTGTAAAAGAATTTTGATTTACGATTCAGGAGTTCAATCTACCTTACAATAAAACTAGGTTAGCATGTGTTTATTTTGGCAGTATATGGCTGTAGTTTGGTTTTGGGTGTGTACACAAACAGAAGACTTCATCAAAGCAAAACAGGGGGGGTCAAGTTACCACCACAAAGGTATTAAGGTGCTTGTTTCCGATCGTCTTTTGGGACCCCCCTGATTTTAACCGGAAGAAGTATCATTTTGATATCAGATGAAAGGCCGTATTTTTCTTTCTCATTGTTTGTCCTGAAATTTCTGCTTTCAAATCCATTGCTTTCTCAGATATAGATTATAAAAAACCTACTGTTTTTAGTTGGTTCCCCATCACATTAGCACAGTAAGTGAAAGGGGGTTGCACTATGCAGATCGCGTTAGCAATCAAAACCGGGCAATTCTGTTTTCCCACGGTACTTGATAGTTTGGTGTGTACAAGTGTCAGGCTCTCATATCAAGACTTCAAGTAGAGAACACGATAGACGAAAATCGGAACAAGCACCTTAACATCATATATATAGCAGATATCTGTACCCGCATCTTTCATTGAAAAGGGTTTTCTAGTTCTGGTTTGCCAGCCCCCTGTTGATTTCTTGGAAATGTGAAAATATGAAAATTCAGTGTTTCACGCTTTCCAGACCTCGTATGGCGCCCAAATTTAAAATGTGGTCACATGATTTTTTTTTCAAAAATAGTATTGCCAAATTGAATAAAAATTTTCATATTTTACTAACCAATTAGTGAATTACGGGATTTTTGCATGACTTTCATGATTAATATCTCCAACAATGGAAAAGTTGTGAACCCTGGGGTGGTTGTTAATGACAGAGCAGGAAATAACAATACTAATAATGCCAAACAGGGGTTTGGCTACTCCTTAAACATCTCTTTGTTATGCTCATGTTGGGGGGGGATATTTCAAGATTGTTAGACACCAATGGAGAATACGGAAATAATGTTGACCAGTGATATGGTCAATGATAGGCGACGGGACAATACATAATACTATAAATGACCAAACCTTGGGTTGCCTGGTACGGACAATTACTCTAAACACATGTAGCGATCTTATCTCACTATGGTCAGTGTGGGGGACTTTTTGAGATTAATATCTCAAAAAAGGACCAGAGTGTGATCTATGGTGGTATCAAAATGGAAAGGAAGTGAGAAAATAATATTAAATGCAAACCACGGGGGGTGCTACTCATAAATGTCTCTTACTTGTGTTATGTGGAGGAGACTTTTCAAGATTCATATCTCCACAGCGGAAAATGTGGACCCTAGGGTGGTGTCAAATGAAGAGTGAGAGGTATAAAATAGTATAAAATGCAAAACTATGGTTGCTATCCAAACATATGAGTTCATGCTCTGTTGAGGACTTCTCATGATTAATATCTACACAAGGAAATGTTGTGACCCTGGTGGTTGCAAATGAAAGAGCAGGAAATAAAAATACTATAATGCAAAACCAGTGGTGCTCAGATACCATAAAACATCTTTCACTCTATGCTCGTGGGGGGGTGGTGAAGTTGTGACCCCTAGGGTGTGTAAAATGAAAGAGTGGGAGTAAAAATTTGAGGAAATGGTTTTCTGCTTGCAACAACTGTTTGGGGAAACCCTGAGGACTCGCACAGTTGCACTGCGGGTGTGCTGTTTTTTGTCTTACAGTTATGTGCACAAGCAGGCGAGACTTGTGGTACGAGGAACCACCTTGTTTTGTCAATATTAGCCAAATTTGATATTCATTTGACCAAATCTCCAAAATGGGTGGACATACAGGGTGAGTCAGAAAAAAGTACAAACCAAATGAGGGATTTTTATGAAGAAAGGAAACATTAACAGAATTACCAATTAATTAATGTGTTAGATAGTGTGTTTAATCAGCTTTCCAATAATTTTAATTTTTAAATTTGGATTTAAAATTTAGATTGTAATGTTACAGTTATTTTTGTGAAGGTATCCTTTTTGACCCGAACAATTGCACATGATGTACACATGAAGAATCATTACTTACTTTATTACTATGCAGCGTGAATGGATTCAAAACATAAATTAACTGGTTGATTCTTTGGCTCCGTATTCAAATGCTACACAGGGAATTGTGATGAATGCTAATGTAATAGAATACTTAAGATTTTAATGAATGAACGAATATATTTTAAAATGGAAAAATTCTAATGCTTTCGTTTCTGTTTATCAAGCCCTATATTTTGAATATTTTACTACGTGGAAATCAAGCAAGTTGAAAAGAATGCTGCAAATTAATTGCTTCAAGTCTAAATATTGATTTCATTAAATATTATTTCGATAGCGGGTTCATTTTACAGTCTTAACCAACGATTTTTACCCATACATTTTCATTTGGGGAGGGGGACCAACGATGGAACAATTTACTTTTGGGCATCACTAAAACACATTTTGCAAAAGTGAACACGGTTAACTGTCATACTATAAATTTATTACTTTTCCTGATCTCTATTGGGCCAGGAGGTGCAAACATTTTTGAGTGCTGATCCCGCCCTTGCCTCCCCCTCCCACGCCCTCAACCAAAGATTGGTTGTCACGGGTGTTCCTGACATTTATTCGCAAATTTTAATAATGGAGGATATGCTGCAAATACCAAAGCTGAACGTAAATCCAATAGTACTCTTTGGGTTACAGTAGCTGGTAACTTGTTCTGTCTTTCACATTGGGTACTTTCACTTCTTCAAGCTGTAACTTTGAACGAGTTATTCACTTTTAATGCCATAATGTTTTAATATGAGAGCTAACAAAACAGGGAATGTATTACAAAAAGAAAATATATGAATAGCACAGAGGTTTTCCAATGACAAATCGCTCAATTCGTTGTACTTTTTTTTTCCTCACCCTGTATTTAGAAAAAGCAGCTTCATTAGGTTAAACTAGAGCAAATTTGGGCTATATTGTGAAAATATGACAAAATTTTTGAAAAAAAGAATTTTTTTATATTTGACCAAATTGCATTATAACAGGAGTAATTTATGTACCAAATCCCCCAAGAATCTATGGTCTTCAACCTATGTTCCCATTTTGGTCCATTTTTTACTGAGGTTTTGCCAAGCTTTTGATATTCTCCACACTTTGTCTTTTAAAGAGCCAAAACAATGTCACCTATCATAATAGTGATTGTATTTCTCTAAAGAAATAAACATGAACATCAGTGATAAACATTTTTTAACATTTTGGTAGGCAATCCTGCTCAAGCAGCGAAGCACTTCCAATTGACCACCGACAGCTCCCAACAATACGAAAGGAAATATGCTCTACATACTTACTTAAGTGTAACACAGGTAATGGTATTTAAAAAAAGAGTGACACTTTTCCGGCTCGCTTTTGGAAGCCTTTAATGAATCTTTTTTTTCCCTCACAATAAATTCCTTCTGCCGTGAATGCACTTGAACTAACAATGCCTTGTTGTTTACTAAGCGCTGCACATCTTCCACCAATTTCCTATAGAGGTCTCACAAATAGTAATAGACGTTTGCTCTCTCTGTGATGAGCACAAAAGAATTGCAACCTTAACATTACCATAACAGTATGGTAAATTGGGGGACAGATCTGACCATGCCCTGTTGTGTCCTAAAATCCTTCAAAAATTGCATTCAAAATCACACTATTTTCAGGCTATTTTCAGCTGTCTGTGCATAACGTATCACAGGACATGAGAATATAGTGTTTCAGATTTCCATAATTCTGCATTAAGTTTATTCAATTCATATATATCAAACTAAAATTGAGGCAGAGTTAATTGTGTGCTTTCATATTCGCTATTTTTCGCAAAGTGCATGTATCTGTCCATCACAGACACTTACACTATAATTCATACACTTTGCATATTTATGCATATAAAGCACAAGTCAGTGAAGCTGTTAACGAAATACACGAATATAGCGTGAGTGAATTGAAAATGTCCAGTTGCACCCTGCGTTCTGTGTGTGGTGCTTTTAGAACACATGTGGCATCGGTGCAGGATTGATTTATTTTTTCAGTCAGTGGGTAATTTGTTTTCCCTTTCCATCCTAAATTATATTGTAAAACATCTGTTTTGTCACTAATTAAGACAATTCCTTTTGGTTTCTCTCATGTATGAATTAGGTAAGTGACTGCGCATTCTCCTTTGCCTTGAAAATATGGCAAATCAATGCACTTGCGCTGACTCTGATTTTGATGCTTGTCCAATTAGATGCATCCAAATCAATCCGCGCACATGCATTGATTTGTCCATTTTTCTCACAAGAAGTATGCCGCAGTTGGGCCATTCTTCAAAAGTAACCTTTTTGATAACAAATGAAGTTAATGGTATTGCAATTTCTTACATAATTATCAGGTTAACCATCCTTCCAAGTTCCTTGCGTGACATTTTTAAACAATATGTTCACTTTAAAAACACCCTATTTGCCATAAATGAATGTGTTTAATATTGTTGAATAAAGTGAGATTATTTACACATTTTGCTTCTTTAATTTTATTGTCCCCCTGGCTTTGAAAAGCTGAGGGGGATTGCGAGGGTGCAATGTCGTATGTGTATTATGTGTATTTATGTGTGTTTTTTTCAGTTTGGTTCGGTTTTGGTTCGGTTTTTGTTATTTAGCGTCTCCTTCAAACGTTTAAATTCCATTTAAACAAGACTTGGGGGTTGAAAGGTGCAATAGGGGTTCCTTCATGGGTGGATGATGTCAAGTCATGGACCAAGGTTGCCAGGGGGATGACTCAAGTTTACTTACTTGAGCCCGTTTCTAGTTCGTCCTGGTATAGAATCAGTGCGAGTAGAGATTATTGAGCAAACAAAGGGTTGTATATTTTAGTGGCATGAAAGTCCCAGTTGGGTAGAGTATTGTGGGTGTTGAAAGGTCACCATTCTTTGTCAGAGATGCCATTGAAAGGCAGCTAGTTTATTTCCTTTTTTAGGCTCATTCAAAGATTTCAACACCGATTATGGTTTATGGAGTGTGAGATTTCCATAAAAGTGTGGGAAATAAGTCGGGCCCCCTGGGTCTTAGACTTCTCAGCTTCTTTCGCACCATAGTTGAAGTTCCTTCATGCTAAAAAGGAACCATCCTGAAGGCCGTCCTTAGGCAGGAACCTTATGGTTGAAGAAGAAATCATCAGATTTTGTCTGATTCGACTGATTTACCAAGAAGCAGGCTGGTGTACTGAAAAATGTACAGCCTAGCTTTTGCAATTTTCCACCTTGGATACAAATGATAAGTGTTTGTTTTTGCTGTTTGCTGTTTATGGTATTACAATGTCAAATCACATCACTGCAATTTAAAAGTCTTTGAATTGGCAGCTTGCCAACCTCAACCGTGTTAGAAGGTCTCGATTTTAAGTCCTGTAGTAATGCTTTGCGGGCTCTGATCTAGCTTGATTGTTTGCAACGCTCTTTTAACAACTATATGTTACGTGATCTCGGCTCTCCAAAAACTGCGAAATAGGAGTGAAAGAGTCATCTACATGGAACCAAAGAGCAGTCACCTTCTCCCCCCTAAAAAGTCCTACATGGCTGCCAATTGCTTGACCGCATTAAATTCCGTAGCTCTGGTCAAACGTATAAGCTTATGCATACATCACAACCTGGTTATCTTTCTTCTCTAAATTCTTCAGATTCGTCAATCTCCTTATGCCTTGCATTCTGCTGCGGGTGGCCACCTAATTATCCATAGATTCCCACAACAGATTGGTGATCGGGCTTTCTCTACATTGCCCCTTGTCTATGGAATAGTCTGCCACTGTACATCAGACATGCTGTCAGTCTTAGTTCTTTCAAAAACTTCTCAAAACCCATTATTTCTGATTCCTACTGTGGGTTTCTTCTTCCCCTCATTTCTTTCTTTTTTCATTGCAGCCTAGCACCTTTGGTAATTAGGCGTTATAAATCCCGCTGTATTGTCCTTGTATACGTCTCCCCGCAGGCAGCCCATGCTGTATCGTATTTGTTAATGATTATCAATCCCTTCAGTCTTGAACATAATGTAAGTTCTGATTACTTATCAGTATCAGCTTCATCAAAAGCACCGTTTTGGTGGTACCTATTGTTGCTTTGGAGTTCTTTTTTGCTGCTATTTTTAGATCTCCCTGTGCCCTAATGTCTCCCTTTCTTTTCTTGAGAAGCATGTCCAGTGCAATCTCTTAGCTGTGGTTAGGATTTCATATTCGGCTGCAAGCCTGTCTCCAGGCTCCTCACAAATGTGAAACCTATTATGTACAGCAACTGCATATTCTTTGCATAGGTTATGTCTCTTGTACTATTTTCCAAGTATTTGTTATAGGGATCTTTGGAAGGAGCTCTGCTCTGGCAGTAACTAAAACTGACATATGCAGAATGAATTCTGTGGTCAACTCAATGCCCTCAAGAGTTGTGCGAGGAGAGTTCTTGACGCTGTGGACCTCACTTAGTGTTGTAGGTAAATAAGCCCATACGAAGCGACCAATGTTTGGCATTGAAGGCGCTCATAGTGGTAGGCGATGTGAGAGGGATTGATCTAGGGTTTTGGATAATTCGTTGGTAGCAAGGTACCACGTCTTCTATTGAAGATTATTGTGAGTTGTTGTAATAGCACAAACAGCAGTTACTGCATCGCAAACAGAGACCAACTTTCATGATGGTTATTGTATTATACGATGCTGGATGGCTCGATGGTGGCCATTTGAAAATTTCCTTATAATGTGTCTTCTAGTGTCACATTACTTGCAAGTAAGTGCATATTTTTTAAATATTACGTAAGCCGCCAATACATAAAATTAGTAAAATGGTTTGTTAAATTGCATTAAAAGACGAAGGGAAACGATATACAAAGAGACAGAATAGAGGTCATTTGAAGATTACATAAGATATGTTTCACCAACAGATTTTGGATATTTTGGTTAGCCATGTTTATGTTGTAGGGTCTACCTTTTGAAAATACCAACAGTAAATCTGCTTGTAGTATGTGACGTTTCACCTCTGCCAAATCGATTACTTACAAAAGGAGTTCAAATTGAGACTGTTGATCAGTAAGTAGTCCATTCAATGCAAATGGTGGCCATTTTAGCAAGCACCCTATAGTAGCTAATTAGGTTATGCTACTGAAGATCACATATAGAAACCTTTCTTCTATTGGAAGTTATTGTGAATGCTGTACC
This sequence comes from Ophioderma brevispina, assembly GCA_023653785.1. Taxonomy (NCBI): domain Eukaryota; kingdom Metazoa; phylum Echinodermata; class Ophiuroidea; order Amphilepidida; family Ophiodermatidae; genus Ophioderma; species Ophioderma brevispina. The sequence continues at coordinate 28,414 of JAMKCH010029582.1, forward strand.
AGCAGAAAAAACAGTAATGGATTTACCAAAACACGAGCAAAACTTTCATGATGCGCTCATTGTATCATACAATGCTGGATGGTTGATGTGACCATTGTGAAAATGCCTTTACAATAAATGTCACATACTGTAAGTAATTGCAGTTAATTAAATAGTATAAACTGGGAAACAACTTCATAACAACAGTGTAAAGGTTTTAAATTGTGTGAAAAGAACATGATGAACGATATACCAATAGACAGAATGGCGGTCATTTTGAAGATTTTCCATTAGAATGTTTTTCTGAATCCATATTTTTCGAAAATCACATCATAGATTTTATAATTGTGACATTCACGTCTGCCAAATAAATTACAAAACCAATGTCACATGGACCTTTAATCAATACTTCGTCCATTCAATGCACATTGGCGGCCATTTTGGAAAGTACCCTCTAGTATTCTGCTACTTTAGATTAATCCCGTGTTGATTTAAATAGTAGTTATACTTTATCAAAATGATGATAAAATAGCACAATATTCAAATCGCGATATATGTAAGAACGTAGTTATTGACACTAATATACCCAAACCTACAGAAATGTTCATGTTAATATGTTCCCAACGGATTCTTTTCTTGGTAATTTAGTTTTGCTATTGTCAGCTGCCTACTTTCTAAAATACCAGCCTTAGCTTGGTGCGGGGAGGGGGGGCTGGGAACTTTTATTTGCATGCCCCTCATGACCAAAATAACCAACGTGGGGAAAGGGAACATTATTTTTGGTAGGTTTGTACTACGGTTATTAATTATATCCAAAGTAACATTTGGTTTAATATTGACAAAACAAGCAATTGAGTTGATACTCAAAATTTACCGTTTTTTAGGTCACAAATGTGTAGGCCATGATCGTTCGCGTTTAACTAACTTTTCGTGCTACATCGCTTGGGGATCCACTTACTTCCGTCACTATAATCCTTTAAAACTTATGTTAACAACCGGAAAAGCTGTATCCCCAAACGAAAAGAGTGCCCATTATTAAGAAAATGAATAAATGTCAACTCAATACTCTTCCAGAATGTCAGTGACCAATATGACACGTAAACTCAAAGGCGAACAATATAGCTAATAATATGTAACAATCAACCTAAAATCACTTCAGATCTGTTCTCCAACAGGGTATGCAGTCCATTGTTACTGCCTACACTGTTGAAAAGGATTTCATTCATCTATATCAGGTGTGTATGACTCTGACTTCCCCATACTTGAGCTCTAGTACTGTTCATACTGAAGGGCAACAGACTCACCTCGCTCATGATTTTAAAAATGTAGGTCGCTGAAGTACCATTTCTTTCCTTGGTAAATTGGATAGAAATATGGTTTTTCATGGTTTTAAAAGACCATAACTTGCGGATTTAGTTATTCACAAATTAGGTAAGCCCTTGCCATGGTCTTTTTTTCTTTCATTAAATTTTTTTCCCTTTCCATTTTCTTTTCGAAAAAAATTATTAATCATATGGTCAAAGTTTATTTAACGCCACAGTATAATCTCAGATTTTTTTTATTTTTTTCGCGAACGAGGAAAGAACTCGCTCGTCGCCAATGAGCTTCGAAATCTGTTCAACTGCAATGCACACTTACAAATGGACCAGTATTGTTTTGAAAGAATGTGAAGTGTGTTCCGGGCCGATTATTGAGTAATCATTAGCCCCATTGTTCTGTTGAGCATGTTGATGTTATGTCTAGTCCATTTGTCACTGATATTCTAGAAAAAATTGATTGACATTTAATTAATTCATTTTTCTAATAATGTGCACCCCTTTCATGTGGGGACAAAGCTTTTCCTGGTTAAATAATATTGTTTTAATTTTAAGTGGGAAATAAAGTAATCCCCAGGTATGGAGCACGAATAATTCAATTAAAAGGCCAATTGTCTCATGTTACCAGGGCCTAGTTGAGGAAGAATGGCCCAGTTATTAACCTAATCATTTTACTATTAAGAGCACATTGTATGAGCAATTTATCTAATTTAGGCCTACCCTTACTTTACAAACATAGACTTATCACTGCTGAAAGTTCATTCCAGGCAAATATTGCCCACTGACCATCACCTATTTATTCCATGTAGTATAATGACCCTTTTTCATAATTCTATTACCTTTCAGTAACATTTCATCCTTTTCAAGACCCATTTTTTTTCTTTTAGTGAAATAAACATACTTACAACAAAATGTTAGCATTTATATGATTATCATCATTCGACAAGGTATAATCAGTGAATGTAAAAATTTTGTAGATTACGGATACAAATACAATTGTAATTTTTAGACATAATATAGCATGTGGTTAGAAAGTGTCTTCCAAATTTAATCTTTTTTGTGAGAAATCCGAATGTGGCTCAAACGTAACACCCATCCTAACCATTTAGAAGTGGAACTTCTTCTAAATGAATACTGATAAATTTGAATAATTGAAATTGTACTAGTAAATTAGCATATTTTTGTCTGTGGCCACAAGTCAATTCAGTCAGCGCCAACCTGTTTTTGTTTTTACTTGAGTACACCTGAGTTATACTGTTTACTGTTGCATGCGGATTGCAGAACAAAATTGATTTATCATTATTACAGCACAAATGTGCTGATTGTAGAGGTCATAACGAGGAGAGAGAGAGGAGAGAGAAAGAGAGACCCATGTTTTGCCATGAAGCAAAGCAAGGTTGCTTTTATCCAAAAGTTCAACAAGATATTTTAAAAATACAGGTGTCCCTAGAAAAATGTGCATATTCTTCGATTTTTGCACTGGTGTAACGCTCTCTATCAAAAATCCCCATATCTGAAGGATTAAGCTGATAGCTGTTTCTTTGGGAATTATTTATGAGATTTCTCATTTCATATAGGAGCAATACAAATCTGCATATGTTTTCTATGAAATATATCATATACTAATCACCTTTTGTTTTCATTTCAAGTTATTTCTGTATCCGAAATCGCACTTAGTGTCTAAGTTATATGAATTCTACATAACCAGAAATATTAATGGCTTGAAATTTTCTTGTTAACTCCCTTTAAAGGTGCCACAGGGATTTGAGGCACCCAAATATTGTGTCTAATAGATATATTTTATAGAATAGATACTCAATAGCTTCTTACTGTATTTTTGCTATAAAAATGTCTTAAAAGAGAAAAAGGTGAATTTTGATTTTGCTTGTATTTCAGGGGTGTCCAACCGGCGGCCTGGTGCCTTTGCAGCCCCCCCGCTAAGAGCTCACAAACTGCGGCCCGCGAGGTACTGATCTCATAAAAACAAATCTCATTAAATGAGTACAATTTCCTCAATCTAAACCGCACTTCTCTAAATGTTGTTGAATTATTCAATTCATCCTCAATCTTCGATTACCAAAATTTTCCAAAATTGTTGGGAACATTTCCAAATGTGCTGAAAAGTCCACATTTTTTGGGGAAAAATGACAAAATTATGTTTAATTATTTAGCCCAAAATGTGCCTCGCTGTTTAGCTAGGGTCCCCTTTTTTTGCAAAAATTGTATAGATATGGGTCTATCTTGCCCACCTCTTGTAGGCACAAAACTTGGCCCCCATAATTTGCTTCCCCCCCCCCCACGCGGCCCTCAATAGTATGGATTCAACCATGCGGCCCCTCGCTCAAAGTTGGACCCCCATTTTGTATTCAAATATAAACATATGCTGAATATTGCATTTTGCTCCTATAAAACCAATTAGAAAATTACACAAAAAAAAACATTTCTGTGCTTAATTCCTTTCGAGGGGATATTTTTGATAGACAAAGCTTTACATCAGGGCAAAAAAATCATACTTTCACTTGTTAGGGACACCTGATATTTGAATTCTCTTGTTTCACCTTTAATGAAGCAAATTGGCTCTTTCATTGTTGCTAACCTTGTTTTCCCTCCAGTCATTTTTTTCCAACCTTATTATTGTGATTTACTTTACAGGTTTTTCTTTACAATGGTGGCACAGAACCTGTTGATTTAGATTCATTTAGCACCAAGGTCAGCATAAATTAAAGTTCTATCATGTGTGTTTGACCTTACTAATAGTTGGGGTCTCAAACCTGTACATGTTATGTTAGCATTTGGATATACCTGTAGGAGCTCCCTTATGATGATTCTAGCAGAATTTCTTTGTCACAGCCTTTCATCAGCCAATAAGCAGACATCATACAATTTTTAAAAAATGAACCGACAATTATTTTTGAAACTGAAAACAGACATTTCATTTGTCATCTGAAGTACCCAGTGCCTCTGCCAATAGTAATGTGGTTTTAAAATTCATTGTTTATTTAATGTGTTCAATTTTCGCATGCATAATATACACAAAGATGTACTAAATCATTTGTTTTTATAAAAAAAAAAATATTGATTTTTTTCCTAGTGGACTTCAGGACAGTGCAGGATCTGTTGCCTCACACTTGGAAGTGCTGCACAGAATGCAATGGATGATGAACTTCCCTAATTGTGGAGGAGATATTGACATTGCCAATGTGCGTTTGGTAATGTTAAAAACTAAAAAAAAAAGCACACTAAAATGAGAGTCATTAGAGGAAGTATAATGGGATCTATAGAGAAAGATTCAAGGCTTGTGCCATCTGCCCATTTTCTGTCATTGCAACACATTAGGAATGTGAACAAGACTATATATTTTTACAGACTGTCCCAAAACACTATACAATCAACTAAAATTAAAAAACAAAACTGAAGTCATTTTTTCAACGATATGTTGACTTATATTTGTTAGACAAGATCCTAAGCTATATCCTCGGAATTTATTCCATCCAATTTGAAGGACCCTAGCGAGAATATTGTCAGTTGAACACAAGGATAAAATAACCACTTGGGCCAGTTTCAACTAAAGGTTCAATGAAACTAAGGTATAAGGCGTGATCAATCATTGTGGGATTAATCTTTTCACACAAAGACTATGGTACGACCATCGTAGATGTATATCATGCATTGAACTAATCATATATTATTTTTCAGCGAAAGCAACAGAAATTATATGTTGTGGGTGAAATAATAAAGACTCACTCTCAGGGGGGGCGGGGGGGGCCAATAGTCCATGAAATTCTTGGAAATTTTGGGAAATTTGACGGTCTGAAAAAAGGTAACACATTCTAAACAAGTCTGTTGAGAGGCAAATTTGTGGACAACACTCTAATGTTGAGGGACATTTACCCTTCACCCATATTCCCCACTGCCTCCGAGATGCCAGGGAGTAATTGATAAGAAAGCATTTTTTTTAAATCAAAGAGCATAAAGGAAAAGATGTTTGTTCAAGCTTCAGTTTACTTTAAACGAGTGTGTTTTTATGGTTTCTACCTTCTGCTGAACCCTGGAGGGGTTAAAGCTGAGACAACAAGAATGTTTGGGGGGAATTGAATTTCCTAATGCTACATGTATGTATTAGCAATTGCGCCATTATAACGTTTATAAATTATATTACTAGCACAAGAAGCAAGCCACGTTATACGTACTTTTTATTTTTAATTTTCAATAAAGATGTCTTGAAGCTGATTTCAATAGCAACTTTGTTAATCAGGATATAGGGACCAAAACTGGCCCAACGTGTTTTTCAACTGTCTCAGATAATTAGCCATCTCCTAACCAGACCCCCAAATTAACACCCAAAGGTAAAAGGGGCAGAGCAGGGAATAATCAAATCTGGCTCGTGAAAACGAAGGCATTAGTCACACACTCCTAAAAAGAATCAGTAAAACTCCAGTTGAAATGAATTAAATTTTGCCAAAAAAATTAATCTTTGATGGTTATAGTGTTTTTTTTTTGGGACAGTCTGTATTGGAGTCTTTCCCAGCTGCCCCTAACACCACCCCTCAAAGACAGAGTATAAAATTTTAATTGTTTAGCACATTTCAATTCCTTTGGCTGTTTATTGGAGCTTTTGGGAGAGGAGGAAATTGTAACCAAAATTTATCTTAAGAACCGATCTCCAAATATGGATATAAAATGTTGTCATGGGATCCTAAATGATCTGAGGCAGCACACTTGTAATGTTTAAAAGGATAAGCAGTGATTTACTGATCTGAAATATTAAAGAAATCACTCAAAATTCATCGCTCATTTTGTTACTGGCGAAAGGATGTGCACATGCCAAGTGGTTGCTTGAAATCCGTTTATTAAATAGACCATCGGGACTTTTTATCTGATGTTTGTAATTTCTATATGTGTGTTATAAAAATCTTACTTGAATAAAAACAACCTTTCCCTGTGAATAATATCAGATTTATAAAGTGGGTGAGCCAGCCAGGTTTTCATACTCCAAACCTTTTGTATTGAGATGTGTTACAATGTCTGCTAGCTCTGGGTTATATCAATGTGTTTGAAAGCCATGACTAATATTAGTTCTGTTTGTTAATGAAAGTAATAAAATTACATTGCCCCAATTTTGATTGTAAAGAAACATTACCAACGAATGTTGTCGTCGATTTTATTTTAGATTTAGAAACAATATGTGCTTGTATTGCTTACTCATACTTCTGTATATTTCCTGCGTGCCTGTCAACAGGTGTCCATGTCATGAATGCAACTGGACTATGCATATAATGCATGATGAAAGCAGGAGGAGTATGATTCGGACCTATTCTTTCTTTGTCCAGTACTGCTTAACTGCAATCATCCCTCTGAGAAATCTGGAAGCTTTAGAAACGTCCCTCAAGTGATGATACGGTCATTTGCCACAGTAGGGTTAGGTGTTACAACAAGCAATGCCACAAGTCAGGTCACCATCAACCATCTGCAGATTTGTCACCACCAGTGATCCAGATATTGGGCAGGTGGATCAGCAAGCAGTATTGACAGGTGGACATAGCATGCAGTATTGACAGTTGGAGCTAGCAATGCAGTGTGACAGGGTGGAGCTAGCAATGCAATGTTGACAGGTGGCGCTAGCAATGCAGTGTTGACAGGTGAGCTAGCATGCATATTGAACAGTGGATCTAGCAATGCAGTATTGACATGTGGAGCTAGGCAATGCAGTATTGACAAGGTGGAGCTAGCAGCAGTATTGACAGTTGGAGCTAGCATGCATATTGACGTGGAGCTACAATGCAGTATTGACAGGTGGCGCTCGCAATGTAGTATTAGACGGTGGACTAGCGAATGCAATATATGCAGTTGGAGGCTGCAATGCAGTTTGAGCATGTGGACTAAGCAATGCAGTATTGGAACAGTCTGTGAGCTAGCAATGCGTATTGACAGGTGGAGCTAGCAATGGCGTATTGACCGGTGTGAGCTAGTCAATGCATCATCAGTTGCTACTCACGGCCCTTTCACTCTAAAGGCGAAAGGGCAATCAGCAGGTGTCCAGGGTTGGCCGGTGAAAAGAACTTGAAAAGTAGCATTTGTATAGGCAGCTTGAGAGTACGCAATATGTACAACAAAAATTGAAATCAATGCAACCACTACGGGCAACAGGCAACTTTCATGGAACATTCGGGGCTTGGTCGTTAGGGGGGTACTCTAGGATTCAATGTGAGGGTGGGTGCCAGCTGCTTCACATTTAGATATCAAGGATTGAAATAACATTGTTACTGGAAACGCAATTTTTCTTATTTCTTAGAGTAGGTTGCAATTCGACTTTAACTTGGCTGTTGTCGTCTGACCTCATGAGGGGTATCAAAATGTTTAAAAAAAAACACAGAAGGGAAGATGTATATCGAATGAAATTTTTGTCAGAATGGTCATCGTCTTAATGTAATATTCAGTGCAAATGGCCTCATAAGTATTTTTACTTTCTTAGGCTAAGGTGCAATATGTCAGCAACCTGCCCCGCTAACCACATAACCTCCGCTTATGAATAAACTTGTGAGATACACCGGCATGATTAAGACATTTGTCTGTAAAAATGAAAATAGATTTTTTCTACTTTTCCTGCATGATATCCCTTATCAATCATACAACTTTGTGCCATGGTAGTGGCCAAATCTTTTAATTTGTAATTTGCGGCTGTATTTTTGGATGGGTTTGGCGCACAAAATCCGATTATGATGTCTGGATGGATGTGTGTTTCGGTGTGTGTGTTGGACTTACTAAACAATTCAAGCATTTGCATAACCCTTTTTCTGCAGATGAGGCAGATTAGCCAAACTTGGTACTAATTGTAGGAGGGCATCAACTTCCTACTAACGTGCCATGTAATTCATTCGCTCCTGGTCCTTCCCTGGGTCTGATGGGGGGGGGGGATGGTCAAAAAAGGTAAGATTTTGCCCATTTTTTTTCCTAGATGAGTGGGCTAGAGTGCCCAAACTTAGGTATGAATTGTAGGAATTAAGGTAGCAAGCTCCTAACTATTCATTCCCCAAGGGTCCCCCCCTGGGTCTGTTAGGGGTGGGGAAATGTGAAAAAAATCAACAATTAGACGATAGTTCTAGTGAGCTAGAGTATCCAAACTTAAATATATTGTAACCTCCTAATCCTGTTAGTTCATTCCTCCAGGATGCCTCGCCCTGGGTTCTGACAGGGTGGGCTAATGTAAAAAGTTCAACATTATCCCGCAAATAATTTAAAAAAAAAATTCCGTCATCGAAAATCCTCTACAAACCCGTGTTCAGGTACATATCCTTTAACGCACATGTCACTGCTTTTTGTTTGGCCCGTATCCACAGATCATTGTATGGCTCTTTGGGTGGGTGGTGTCAGGATTTGTTCAGCTAGTGTGCTGATCCGGGCCGGGTGTATCCATGATACGGACGCTCCTAACATGCGCCACTATTTGAGGCTGGTGGCGGATTGGGAACAGTCCGGGGTTTACACCCTAACTCTTATCGACACTGATGCAATGTTTCATGTATAGTTTTGTGACGCTCCTGTAGCACGGGAGCCGACGGCTTAGCGTCCCAATCCGAAAGACGGATGCTTCATGATCCATTTGCACAATTCGCAATTGTAACCATGGAGGAGAAACTAGGGGAGCTAGGACCACATCCTTGCGCAACCCCCCCAAAACAACCCAAACCAATTTTTTAGGTTCCTTTTGAGACCCCAAAACATAATCATCGTGATTCCCAAGTTAAAAGTGGCCCCATGGGGGTTTATTCAAGATGGGCGTCCAATATGGCCGCCAAAATAGGGGTTTTTCACATAAAATGATTTAAAAAAGAAAAAAATAAAAAACTTAATTGTTAAGAAAATCAACGTGATCAACATATTAGATCATAATAACGAATCTGTGCCTAAATAATTTCATTCACTGTTTAAAATTTGTCACAATGGCGTCAAAATGCCGCCAGAATCACATTTTTCACTAAACGTTTAAACAGTTTATTAGAACGTCATTTGTCAAGAAGATCCATGAGATGCAAGTCTTAGCGGTGCTAATGACTACATCTGAACCTAAATAATTTCATTCATGCATATTTTACATTCAAGATGGCGTCGGCAAATGGCTGCCGAAATAGAGTTTTTTACTAAAATCATATAAAAACAAGAGGTGATATAACGTATTGATTGAGAGGTTTGCAATGAGTTTCATCAGGATTAATAATGAATACAGCTGTACTCAAATAATTTTATTCAGCATGTTGAAATATAAGTGAAATTCAAACATGAGCGTGCAAACTGGAGCCAAAATGGCCGCCATTAGTGGACTTTTCCAGCACAATGGCGTCAGCAGCAACAAAAATACACATGACTCTAACAGGACATCCATTACAGTGAACATATCTACAGAAATATATAATATATATATATATAGTTATATATATATATAATAAATATATTATATATAACGGCTGTACCTGAGTTGTGGCGGCTCGTCAGCTTGAGTTCTATGGTTGGTCAGCAGACCAATCTGAGTTGAGATATAATTTCCTCTGTTGTTTTGAGTGTGTGATGACTGCTCGATGCACGACGTTAAGGTTTTGGTAAACGTTCTAATACAGCCCCATCCCCGATGGTAATCCATCGGCAATAATGGTATTCTACCTTTGGAATGTGTTGACAAACATTGAGGGAAGGTGGCAGGTTTAATTACTCTCTTCTCAGGTGACGTCTCTGTATATTTTGTAGATTGCACAAATGTGCCTCTTGGGTATTGTAATTCTGTAAACGCTGTGAATGGGCAATGTTGGATATGGCAACAATAAGAATGCACATTATTTTGCTTCATTGGGCAAGGGCGCTCGGCTGGGGGGGGGCCTAGTTCCTTTTCTTCCTCGACTCAATTTTTAAAGGGAAACAACCACTGGGTAAGAGAACAACCCAATCTCGGGACGCTTTTAGACCCAGTCAAATAAACAAGAAATGGAAGTCGCACATGTTAAGGTCCTTCTCCTATTATAGCGACTACTCCGACAATAGATGGTCGTCACACTTTTACGGGCCTAGACACTTTGACAGAATCATTCTCACAGTGGAAGATTTATAATCCAAGAATGGGACGAGCCGTTCTGCAGCGCATACAGGTAGCTATCACTCTTTACCGTAACCAGATAGTGATATTCATTGAGGGTGGAGTCAAGTTTGGAGATGCATGACAAACATCCTCCAGCATTAGGGCAGGGTATATTCTGCCAGGTGATGGTTGTTGATATTTTGTAGGTTAGACAAACGCTCGCTGTGGGGTCTTGTAATTCTGCAAATCTGTGAATAGATCATATTGGAACAATAGTGATACCCCTTTCTTTGCTTAAGTGTATTTTTTGTTGGGCATTTTAATGGAGAAAAGTCCACTTGGCGCGCCATTTTTGTTCCATTTGCGGGCCATTTTGAATTCATTTTCTATTTTAAAAAAAAACCGCCATAAAATTCAATTAGCACATGTGTATTTACTTATCATCTGAATCTTTCATTGAAACATCCGACAATTTAAGTTTTACATCTTTTTTTTATGTCATTTTAAGTAAAAAAAACCTTCACATTGTCCTTGATTGTGCCCCGATGGCTGGGTTGATGTTGATGTCTTTCTAGTGGTACTAGACAGGTCCAGGTCGCTGGTAAAGCTTGTAAAAGCACCCCCCTCCCCCTCCCCCCCCCCCCCATTTATCCACTCGGAATGGTTGTCGCCTCTTTTTGGATGCGTTGACAAACATCTTACATCTTGAGAGCAGGTTTAATCTCTGTCGGTATGTTGTTGATATTTTGTAGTTTGGACGAACGCATCTGTGGTCTGTGTAAGTCTGCAAATCTCTGATGGGCCATGTTTGATTTGGTAAAATATTATAAATCACATTTCTTTGCTTATTCAGTGTTGGGCAGGGCGATTTCTGGGAGGGCAGTAACTTATCTCTGACTCAAACTTGATTGTTAAATATAATGGCTACTGTAGGACTCTGGGGGTTTACTCGCTTGAAAGTGGTATTGGTATGTCCTCCTCCTACGGACCCTCGTTTTCTCATCAGCCGATTTCCCGTTGCACAAGACTCCCCTTTTGTTAAGCCTATTTAATTTCGCAAGGGAGCCCGCACCATTTATGTAAGAATCTATTTGTTCTTGACCACATTTTTGACCTCCTTTTTGATAGAAACCAAGCTCAAATTAAACCCTAATACTACCCAAATACAATCTATCATATGTAACTTGCAATTCAACCTAAACCTGTATAGTCCATATGTACTGTTTGTTGCTGTGACGCATGTCCATTGTAGTGGAAAAGTCCACTTGGCGCCATTTTGGCTCCGATTTGGGCAGCCATTTTGATTCTCAACTTTTATTTCAAACATGTGAATAAATTATTTATGGTATACAGATGTATTCATTATCATCTGAAACTCAGTTAAACCTCTCGACATTTCCTTTTATATACCTTTGTTTTTAAGGCATTTTAGTAAAAACCTCTATTTCGGCAGCCATTTTTGGACGCCATCGTGAATGTTAAATACATTTGATGATAACTATTTATGCACAGTATTATTCATTATCACCTAAACTGTCATCTCATTGGATCTTCTTGACAATTAAGTTCATTAATACTTGTTGAATATGTTTTGAATATAACAGAATTCTTTGTGTGAAAGTATTTTTTTAATAAAATTTTGAAATTTAAAACATGTTGAATAAATTATTTAGGCACAGATCTAGTTAGTTATGTTCCTAATCTGTTGATCCCATTGATTTTTTCTTGTGGCCAATTAGTTTTTTATATCTTGTTTGACTCATTTTATTGAAAAACCCCTATTTTGGCGGCATATTGGACCGCAATCTTAATAAACCTCCCTTGTGGCACTTTAAATTTTGGGGTCATCCTGATTATGTTTTGGGGTAATAAAAGGAACCTTAAAAAAAACATTGGTTTGTTTTAAGTTCTGGGGGTGCAAAGGAGGTGGTCCTGGCACCCCTATTAGAGTCGGTATTCTGTATTAATCAATAGCTGGTTATACAGATCAAATCCAGAATTGATAGTACCACGATAAATCCGCAGCAATTGTCCGACGACGCCCACCGGATTCGAACCTGGGTAATTTTGATTGGTAAATTGCGCCAGAGGCAATGCACCCTAACCGCCAGGCCACGCTCTCGCCACAACTGCTTTGCTGTGTACCGAATGTGTGTCCACGAACTTCTTTTGGGCGGCCCAGTTGTTTAAAAAGACTCATTTGCATTGTTTTTATGCATTTAATGGAAACATAGTAAGTTCGTGTGACTTACTTTTTATATTTCAAAATTTGAAGATTTTTATTTTTTTTATTTTTCATAATTAGAAATTTTAAAATTCTATTGGGTAGTTTTTAATTTTGTATGTGATCAAAACAAATCCCAGATTTTTACCTTTCTCCATAGACTTGCGTTATTTAAAAAAGAATACATACTTTTGCTTTGGCTCTATAGCTAAGACGCAAATCTGTGACCAACATTTTTTGTTGAGTCTCCTACGCTAAGGGCATGAAGCCATAGGTAATGCACATTTGGTCCACTGTTGTCTGTTGTTGATGTCTGTTTGTTATACATGCGGGTCAGCCGCATGATATAACTGTCTTCTCTCTCGATTTCTTCTTTCTCTTCTCCTTCTTTCTTCTTTTTCTTCTTTCCTTTCATTTTAGAGCTTGCTTCAAATGCTACTCGTGCAACACTTGGTCCAGATTGTAACGGGAATGGCCACAAGAACCTCCTGAGCCAGGTCATATGGTGTGTTCAACAGTTTGACCATAGGGTTCACCTGGTGGTCATCAAGGTCATAGTCTCGCATAACCGGCCCCCTTTTCGTCCTACAACACATTCGCCATGTGCTATCGATGCATTCGATCACAGTATTGCCAGACGCCTGTCCATATGTGGTTTTCCAGATTTTTAATTGAAAGTCATTTTAAGAGTTCAACAAGAAGCAGTCTCTCTAACGCCCTCTAATATTCCAATGCACTATTGTTACACGTTGGCTTGCTCTGAACCAGACTTCTTCAATAAACCCCACTGACCCAAGTGCCATACATTGTGTTCACAGATTGGGGGTCAAAGGTCCTCTCAGGGGTCATTACAAGGTCGGTCGCTCGTACCTAACCCTCCTTTTTGCCGTTTGCTGCTACAAATCATGCTATGATTCACTAGACTTGGTCAGAAGAAACTCTGCGCCAAGGGTCATGGGGTCTCACAATTGGTCAAAGGTTACCTGGTTCTGAGTTGACGGGGCATTCTTTGAATTCTTAAAAAGGGGGCCTTCTCGACAGGCACAATCAATTGCTGAAATTGCCAAACTTCAGTCGAAGAACATGCTGACTACCAACCCTTAGCATGTCTATACAGATTGGGGTCAAGGTCACATGGGGCATCAATAGACATTGCCAATCCTCATATGCATTCGTATGTGCTCATTTTAATCGCGGGAGCTTGTATGCTTTGCAGCCCAAGTCAGCTACAAACATACGGTTAACGGTTAAGAGCATCTATACTAGAAATTTATCTGTGACCGCGTTGCACTATAGTTTGTGTAATCGTTTGGCAATGACAATAGGCGCACTTGGCGATCAAAATATTAGCTTTTTTTTTTTTTTTTTTTTTTTTAATTTTATTACTTGTTTTTTGTTTCCTGGATATTCTTCTACATTTTTGTAAGCTTAACTTTCACTGTAAAGTATCTTTGTATTGTATTTTAGGCACAGTCGCGGCGATGTCAAACGAACACAGAATTTGTTTTAAACAATGACTCTTGTTCAAGTTCCTGGATTGAAATGGGGCACATACAAAAAGATGCATTATGGGGATCGTGCAAATGGTCTATTGGTCACCGATGGTGTAACTTGGGCTTTCTAAAGGCACATCGATTTCTAGTTCTGTCTGTTTTCGTGAAAGGGTTAACAGTGCAATGCTATATCCGCATGACTTTTGATGGATTCTAAAAAAACTCAAATTTGAGTCATAGATGCAACATGGGATGCCCTCATTTGCTGATGAGGTCAAAGGTCAGCATAGCAGATGTCCAAGGTCGTGTGAGGTCAAGTGTAGGATAGCGAAAATGTAAAATTTACCTCACTTGAAAAGTTGAAGTTCAATTTGACCCAACTTGAGTCACTAGTGCAACATTGGATCTCTCATTTGTTTATGCCGTCAAAGATCCATGGCCTAGGTCAAGGTTATGAGGCCTATCAGTTTACAAAAAACCCGACGGCAGGCGACACATCCGGTCCGAAGACCAATGTATTTTATTTTGGATTCTTTATCCATCACCGTTATAAAATGCAATATATGTGAATTCTAGAAATTGCTATCGAGTAATTCACTACCAGTCAAGCCTTAAGTTGTGTTTAAGCATTGTAGGAAAAATCCCTTATTTGCGGCCAATGCGACGCAATCTTAATAAAACCCCTTGGGGCACTTTAAATTTTGGGAACTCCTGATTATGTTTTGGGGGTAATTTTAAAAACCTTAAAACATTGGTTTGTTTAGTTCTGGGGGGGTGCAAAGGAGGTGGTACTGGCTCCCCTAGTAAGAGCGGCTATTCTGTATTTAATCAATAGCTGGTAGACAGATCAAATCCAGAATGATAGTTCCCGAATAAATCCAAGCAAGTGCCACGACCCCACCGGGACACGAACCCGGGAATTTGGATGGTAAATTTGCGCCAGAGGCAAGCACCCTAACCGCCAGGCCACGCTCTCCCCCACTGCCTTGGCTGTGTTAACAAGAATGTGCCAGAACTTCTTTTGCGGCCATAGTTTTAAAAGACTCATATTGCAATTGTTTTATGCCATGTAATGCGAAAAGTAAGGTCGGTGACTTACTTTTTATATTCAAAATTTTGAAGAACAACATCGGGAGACTATACATAATTAGAAATTTTAAAATTCTATTGGAGTAGTTTTTATTTTGTAGGTGATCACACATCAGATTTTTACCTTCCCATAGACGTGCGTGATTTTTAAACAAGAAGACATACAGTTTGCTTTGGCATAGTCTAAAAACAAAGTCGGTGACCACCATTTTGTTGATCGCCTGACCTTAAGGCCAGGAAAGACACATAGGGATCACTTTGTCCATTTTTTGTGTTGAATGTTGTTGTTACTCATGCGGGGCAGCCCGCATGATATACTGTCTTCTATCGATTGTCTCTTTCTCATTCTTTCTTCTTTCTTGCTATTACCTTTGCATTCAAAAGGCCTACGAGTGCCAGACACTTGGTCAGATGGTACCGGGAATTGGCCCCAAGAACCCCTGACCAAGGGTCATATGGTGTGTTCACCAGTTTGACCATAGGGTTACTGGGGTCAATAAAGGTCATAGTCTCGCTAACCCCTTTCCCTACACCTTCGCATGTGCTATCGATGCCATTCGATCACAGTGATTGCCAGACGCCTGGCAATATGTGGTGTTCACAGATTTTGAATTTGAAGTCATTTAGAGGTCAAAAAAAGCAGTCTTTAATCCCTCGTAATATTTCAAAATGCCACTAGTGTTCCACGGATTGGCATGATGAACCAGACTTCTTCAGAATAACCCTGACCCAATTGCCATACATGGTGTTCACAGATTGGGGTTCAAAGGGTCACATAGGGGTCATTACAAGGTCAGTCGCTCGCCCCATACCTCCTTTTGCGTTTCTGCCATAATTCAATTGCTATAATCAGTTGACTTGGTCAGAAGAACTAATGACCCAAGGGTCATGGGGTCTTCACAGATTTGGGGTCAAAGGTTACCTGGGTGCGATTGAAGGGGAATTCTTTGAAATTCTTAAAAAGCCTTCTCACGCCACATAATGCTGAAATGCCAAACTCAGTCAGAAGAACGCTGACCCAACCCTTATAATGTCTATTACAGATTGCGGGTCAAAGGTCACATGGGCCAGAAATAGACTATTTGCCACAATTCCCATAATGCATTAGTATTGGCTCATTTTAATCGGGAGCTTGTACCAGCCTCAAGTCAGCTCAAACATACGGTTAACGAGTTAAGAGCATAATATACTAGAAAATTTATCTGTGACGTTTCACTACAATTGTGTAATCGTCCGTCTGACAAGTAGGGCACAGTGCGATCCACCCCAAAATATTACTTTTGTTTTTAAATTAAATCAATTTTTGTTATCTACTATTCATGCTATTTGTTCCTTTGATATTTTCTACATTTTGTAAGCTAAATTCCACGGAAAAGGTCACCTGTGATTGTAGTTTTAGGCCACAGTCGGCTATGCAAACGAACAACAGAAATTTGATTGTAAACATCGAACTCTGGTTACAAGTTCATGGATTGAAAGGGCACAAGACAAGATGCAGTATGGGGATCGTGCCAATGGGTCTATTGGTAACCGCATGGTTGTTGTCCTTGTGCTTTCTACAGCACAATCGATTTAGTTGCTGTTTGTTTTTGTGAAAAGGGTTAACATTTGCCTATCATATCCGCATGTACTTGAGGATTAAACCAACATTTGAGTAATAGATGCAACATGGGTCCTCATTTGCTGATGAGGTAAAACGGCACATACCAAGAGGTCCAAGGTCGTGTGAGGTCAAGTTGTAGGATAGGGCTTGAAAATGTAAAATTGACCTCAATTGAAAAGTTGTGATGAAGTCAATTGGAACCAAACTTTGAGTCATAGGTGCAACATTGGATCTCTCATTTGTTGATGCAGTCTAAAGATCCCACATGGCCGAGTCAAAGGTTATGAGGCCTATTCATTTACAAAACCGCGACGGCAGGCGACACATGCGAGTCGCGAAGGACCAAGGTATTTTATTTTGGATTTCTTTATCTCACCGTTATAAACACCATATATATGTGAATTCTAGGAAAAATCTATCGAGTATTCACTAAAAAGCAAAACCCTTCAGTTGGGTTTAAGCAAAATTAACAAACATGTTAAAACAAACTTGTGATGCTCTTACATAATAGATATTTTTTATCAGTTTTAAAATATCAAAAAATACCCCATATTTCAAAGAAATGGTATAGCTCAACACCAGACCCTATAATTCTTAATAACTGTGAGTAATATAAAAAATATGCTTTTTAAAACATGTGTATCAAAGAGAAAAATGAACCATTTCTTCTGTCAGTCATTTTGTTAAATTATTGCCTTAAAAAAAATAAGTATTAAAAGGCAGCACAATAGGGGGAAATGAAATTTCCAAGGATTGGGCCATTGCCATGCCAATGAGATTTGTAATGAATTTGTAAAGGTTATTTTGTGGTTACAGCCAAGGCCTAGCTTTGGTGAAAGTATAAGACAAATCAATTTTTTTTTACTATGGCCAAATTTGCTAAAAATGGTTGATGTTTAATAGGACAAACGCGATTAGGTTCTGCATTTGAAGGCCAGTTACAGTTATCCAGCAAACTATGATGAAATGACAGGCTGTCTACAGTATGACTGCAGTCATATAGCCTGTTAAATATTGGAATAGAAAGAATTCCGAACTAGCCAAATGTTCCCTCCACTGAGAGCCAAGAGCTGGACGCCCCCATCACTTCCAAAAAATGTGGACCACAGTGAAGAAAGTAGAGGATTGTCATGGAAGACCGACAAGTAACTCTCAGCATGAAGAGGTGGAACCAGTTGTCACGCAATCTGAGGAAAAACTTATACATTGGTGGCATGCGCAGTGTCAAGGAACTTTGGGAGAAATGTGTGACTCTGGATGGTGACTATGTGGAGAAGTCTTAAGGGACTCTTGGTTCTTCGGAATATGAAGATCTCTACAATTGCGGTCTGTGGACAGTCAGAAGCAATTGCCATCATGGGGATAACCCATTTTGATATTGTGCAGACCATAGATGGGCTCACAAAGGAGTTCGTAACACCTACTGGATCATCCCTATCTCCTTGTAATTGTGGTTGATTACATCCTCAGACAGAGTGATGAATGGCGAGGGGGGGACTACATCAAACCCAAGCTTTAAAAGATGTCACCAAAGTCAGCATCCACAGACCTTGACTGTGCAGATGATATAGCTCTAAACAACCTATCTGATATGGGCACAAGATCTACTGGAGTCACACCACTAAATAACTCCCCCAGACTTGGGGCAAAGGAACTCTCACCAACGTCATTTCTCGGCTATAAAGCAACGGTCATTTAAAAAAACTGGGAATTTTTTTTTAAATTTAAATCTAAGCTTTTTCAAACAAAAATGAACAAGTCATATGATGAAGGCTGATTTTTTTGAGTACAAGAACGTCAAAAGATTTGGTGTTTTTAACAAACCTCCACCGTAGTTGAATGTTAATAGAAATTAAAATGCACAGTTTCCCCAAAAACCCTTATAGGCACAGACAAAATCTTTACCACCCAAATGGTTTGTACTAGTCCACAAATCATGATGAATTTCAACTTCCTTGTAATACACAATTATCCAAACCTTGTGACTCTTCCATTTAGGCAAAAGGCCATCTTTGGGGACGCCGACCGGTATCGGCAATGAAGTCTCTGCTAAATCTCCTAGGTTATTTTAGTGGTGTGATTCCTTACTAAATCACTTGAGAGGCTGCCAGACAAAGGGCAGCATATACATCTAACTGCCAAGAAGACTGAATAACCTATTTGCATTAAAGCGGCACTGGAACATTTTCACAAAATATGAAATTTCTTCAATTTGACTCTTCAAACGATTATAGTCTAGGGCCCATGGGAAGAACAGAGATATAAACATGACCCCAAAACAGATAGGGACATTGAATGAGGATAAAGATATCCAGGAATTTGTAGACCAATAATTCGGGTGAGGGGCTTTTGGATATAAAAGCTTTACAACCATGCAAAAAATATAGATTTTGAAAAAATCTTGAGGGCGCACTATTTTTCAAATGTGGCCAGTGTCTCTTTAAAGTCAAAGAGGCAGGGGTGTGATTCTTCAGGATTTTCCCGAGTTCAAGATTTTTATTTCCAAAACTTTATTAATATCAGCCAGATTTTTAGCATTTAAGTCAATTTTTTGCGAAGTTTTTCAGACTTTTTTTTACAACTTCAGGATCTTTCCACAAAAATCAAATCACACCACTGAAGAGGTCAGGAATCAGTACCTGGGCTCCTATTGCTGCCGACAGCAGAAAAGACTTCATGTCAGTAAAGGAAAAGCATGCAATGACTGCAATAAACTACACCACTTATGGCAATCCGTCATCTCCAAATTTGGACCACCGGAAGTTCCTTAGAGCCTGGTAGGAGAGGTATTCTGTTATATGGATCTGAGACCTTGACCATGAAGAAAGAGATACAGAAGACTGATATGGCACCTTAACACCAGGGCTTCTATGCGAGTACAAAACATTGTACCGACGTGAGAGCATGATCGCAGAATAAAAAGACATTTCTGGGCGTTTTTAAATATCCTTCTGGGTAATGTTAAAAACATTTTCCGATACCCTTGTATTTTAGGAAGTGATGGCTCTGAGAAATGTTTGAACAAGATTTTGATTTTGGCGGAATAACCTCAAAATATTTATAGACACTGATCTTTTTGAAGTTAGGAGGGAGCAAAAAATCTGTGAGAATTCAAATGGCATTACTTCTGTCATGAGAAACAATGCATTTCTAACTCATACAGTGTATTTCAAACTACATGCTTGAGTAAAAATTCTTGTGATTGAACACCAATCCATGGTTGCACATTTCATTATGCATTTCTGAGTTTTAAAATGACAAAATATTCAAATTCAATTGCCAAATGTGTGCAACATACAAGGTCCAGGAAATGCAAATGATTTCGATGTGGTTTGTGTCAAGTCTACAAGGAGAGGCGAGAAAGCATTAAAGATTTGGGTTGTTGATGACTCATTAGGAAACTATTGATTTTTCAGAGAGTAATAGAAACATTCTAGGGACTGGTGTGAATCTATTAATTGACACTGACTGAAATCAATAGGTCACCAATGATGTCACTGGTAGTGTATTTTTTTTCTGGCCCTGTTGATGGAAATGAATGTCCCGTAAAGATTGTAGTAGGTTTATCATATTCATTTCCTGGACCTTAAAGGGGGCCTCTTAACATGTATAGTCAGATGTGACATTAAATAAGGCCTCTAATATGTTATATTTTAGATGTAACATTGAAAACGTATGCTGTGGTGCTTAAAAGGAAACCATATGTAATGGAATTCAAAGCTATAAGTACCTGGGATTTTAATAAAACAGTTCATGCTGACATCGTATGGTAGCAGCGGACGCGATTGGTCAAATGTGTCGCAGGACCATGTAAACAAGCGTTTTATGGCTGGCATGACAAACGCCAAAATGGTAAGAAATCATGCAATTATGGCCCGAATATTGTATTAAATGATTTAATTTTGTAAGTAATGAAAATATGGTAAACATGATGGGTTTGTTCATAGTATTTTGGGTATGGCGTCGTTTATGCCCTTCAGGCTTTAAAAAAGACATTCATACCAAAATGCTATGAATGGAATTCAAAAGAAATAAGGCCCTCCCAACCAAAATGTTTTCGTATTTTGGAAAAGTTGGCTCCTGAACCATGTACAAAATGTTCAAATATGTACGCTGAAAGATTTAATGTGCAAAAAAGATCACACCAACAGTTAACATTCGCCCTGAAATGAAATAAGGAGATTACCAATTGAGAAAATCAGGTTTGAAAGATTTTTAAAGGAGTTTTTTCCACACTACATAGCTTTCCCAAGTATGTACAAATGTAAACATCATGTTGGTTTTTAATTTGTACAAAGTACAATATATTGGAGAAATAGTAAGCAAAATAAAAAAGGTTGTTTTTGTTTGTTTTTAATTTTCGGAAAGTACAGAAATTAGAGGGGACCCACATGTGGTGCAATGGATTCAGTGCTGCCTCTCTATAGCATAAGGTTTGTGGGCAACCGCGAGCCCCGCTGTTGCCAATGTGTGGTGCACTTGGGCAGGCACCGTAAGTACTTCCTCACTTGCCTCTCTCCCACCCAGGTGGATAAATGGGTTTATCGGCATTTATGCTGGGAATGCAAAACAGACTTGCGTTCCGGGAGGAGAGAGAAGTGGCAAACCCGGGTGGCGAACCCCCCACAGCAACATTATATGAGGGAGTCTGGCCCAAACGCCACTGACAGAGAAGAGGGACCTCCACCTGCGGACGCACCATTTGCATTTTTACGGTAAAATGGGGAAAATTAGAGTCACCCAAGCAAAACTTTGTTCTTAATGCTTCCAAAAAAAAATTGTAAGATAAAAGTTTTTCATGGAATGGAAGTTGCTGTTGTGTTACCTTTAGTTTCAGTGTATGGTTGGCCTTCCTTGCTTAATCAGCCACTTCAGTACATCATCGGCGCATTGGTTTGGCCCATATGTTTTTCAAGGATTTGGTGCAAAGATAGTGTCTTTAAATTTTCTTGTTGATGCTCTTTGAGATGGGAAAGAGATGTTCAATTGACTTGAAATCTGGGGAAATGATGGCATTCCAGGTGCTAAATCCAAGGAGAATCCAAGAATTTCCACAAAAACTTGATCTTTAAAATTAACATTGTTTTGCTGTGGAAGGCTTAATTGACAGTATTCATAGAAAACACAATTAAAAACAAAAACAGGCATTTAAATGCATGTTTACATCTGTACATTTTTTGGGAAAGGTTAACTTTTTTAATTTTTTAAAAGAATCTTAACCCTAATCACAAGTCAATTCTGTATCTGTTTACAGGCACATTAGTCAGTGGCTTTAGAGATGGATCACAAATGCTTGAGGTTTTGGAAAGTCATCTAAAAGGAATATCAGCAAAGACTAGCTTGTTTGGACTAATTTAGAGCTTTGTCATGCTGATTTGGAGTATGCGCTGCAAAATTAATAAATTTTAACTTTTTGAAAATACAAAAATTGACAATATTGACGTTGAGCAGTGCAGTCCCTAGCCGTGTTCAAAAGATCAAATAAAGCTTTTAAACTTGATGCTTAATTGTTAGATCTCTGTTGAAAGAAAATCATTTTTTATTCATCATCAAATATAATAAATGAATTTAGGGAGGGGTTTAACTGTTTGTGTGGTGCACTTGTTTGCAATTAAATGTGTACATTTCCATGTACATTTTTATAAAAGGTTAAGGAGCCTAACTTTCCAGAAAAAAATGAACATCACGGGGCACTTAATTTTTTGCACATACGTGTCAAAATATTATGGATATATATGTTGTCAAGGACTACAATCTGCATAAAAAAGCTTATGTAACAGGTCTTTCTATACGTTGGTCACGATTGTACGATTACAGTCATACTGCTATCTCTTCAGGTGCTCCAACTGTGAGTGAGATTAGTAATACCAAGATATGTTACCTAGTTGATGTATGTGGAAGCCATAGTTAAGTGTCACTGCTCATTTCAAGTATGG
Organism: Ophioderma brevispina; assembly: GCA_023653785.1. Lineage (NCBI taxonomy): Eukaryota > Metazoa > Echinodermata > Ophiuroidea > Amphilepidida > Ophiodermatidae > Ophioderma > Ophioderma brevispina. The sequence continues at coordinate 51,118 of JAMKCH010029582.1, forward strand.
AGTCCAATGACAAGTGGCACCAACAATCCAGAATAACAGAAATGGGGCAATTTTATGAAATCAAAAATAACACCTAGAACTTCATGCCCCTAAAATTACTCTAAATTTACATATTACCCCAAAATATGATTATTGTAATTTAAATGTGTGATTATAACGAAGGAGTTATCTGAGTTACCATTATTTATAAGAAGATAGAGTCATCCAAACAATACAACCGGTTTTAACATTGATCCAGTGTCATTTCCAAGATGGCAACTATCATGGCTGTTGTAACCGCATGTGCACATACACGTATCATATGTATAGGAACCACAGGAGCATGGTGGGTATTCTTGGGGTAAGATGTATTTTTCAAAATACTAAATGGTTTGCTAGTGTTCATATTACTGTCACTAAATAGAATGATATACCGTAACCTACAAACAAAACAATGATTTCTAGCCAAGATATTTTTACCAAGGATTTGTGTATAGTATTAAGAAGTGAAGTACTTAGTTGGTAAAAATTTTTTTTCAGGAAAACAATTTGTGACCAGTTTTTAAAAGCTATATCCTGTTTAAAACATGGCTCTAATTAAAAATTATATAGTCTTATAGATACCATTGATGACCAGAACGATAAATGTTTAAATCGTCCGCCAGAAGGCGTTATGCTGTTTGATCCATGTATCTGTGTAGTGTGTGACTGTCAAACATTTGGTACACAATTTTTGTTTCGTCCATGATATACGAATAATTAAAGCTAGGAGCTTATGTTAAGGTTCATTTGGGGTCATTATAACTTCTCAATGTAGTATACACCTGCGGTTGATTATGTATTTTTTGTTTGGTTTTAAGTGGAGAGATGGAATCAGATCCCAAATTGGGAAGCTTGGTATACGTTGAAATTAGGAATGATTGTGTGCAGGGTCATCAGCCATCTCGCCTCCTCTAATCCTACTTCCCTTCATTAAGGGAATGGAGCAGAGTTCTTAGGAGCCTTATTTAAGGAGTGTGATCACCCCCTCTACAGATAAGGTTTAACACCTTTGGTAGTTAGTTTGCAGGCGGATCCAGGGATTTTAAAAACCTCAAAATTACCTGGGGGCTGAAGGCTGAAACTTGTCCAATGGGCTGATTTTGCAAGATTTCAGAATTACTGGGAGGCGCGTTCCCCACATTAAAAACCCCACAACCTAATCCACGCCTGGTATGACTCATCTAATTATCAATGCTAGGCTACGTTATGAACTGTCAAATTATGGTGTCACTTTCTCAATAGGGCCCAATTTTAAAGGTTCCAGAGGTCACACTTTTTGAAATGCCCAATGCATGTGAAATATATACCTCATTGTCTAAAAAAACAGCTTGTCATAAGGATTCCAAAAATTATAGTCTGTGCCACTTACGACCATTGGTTTTGGAGTTATAGGGTAAAAATACTAAAATTTTAAAAAAGGGTCATCCCCTTTGTACAGCGTTCCAACATTAAAAGTTATCGATTGTATTTTAAATCTCTTGGAAATATTAATTGCCTGAGGTCGGAGATTTTAAAGTATAGTTTTGCTTAGGTTCAAATTTTACTTCCCAGATAGGGTCCAAAGGAGATCATGTTCCCTATGACCTATTTTTGTATAACATGACAAACTATGCATTGCAATGATACGAACTAATCTTAGATATATACTAGATGAGCAACTTCTTCATTTTTACCAAAATTTGATTCAACTTCTGATTTTGACCCCTATACAATGGAAATTGACCTTTTGCCGTTTTTAACTCCAACACCATTAGTCATAGATGGTACAAACTATAATATATTGGAATCCTTATGCCTATAGGATAATAGAACATACATGATTGGGAGCATTTTAAAAGTTTGATTGACCCCTATTCAGAAAGTGCACTGGTGTCTAGACTACATCTGACCCTCTAATTCCAAATCTTGATGATGCAACTTTTGGCATCCTTGAGCATTTTTGTGAGATATGGAAGGGGTAAATTAACAGGTCAAATTTGTAAACCTTTCATTTTGGGATTAAAAGGTATATCAATATGTTTTTATCTGATTCTAAGGATGAAAAAATGTATGTTTTCTATAGTCTACAACAATTTACCTTTTACAGCTAATAGGCTGCAGGTTCATGGTCACTCTGGGAAATTTATAATGAACATAGTTGCTTCAAAATTGTGGCTCCATTCTTCATGGTATAAATATACTGTAAAACCAAGTTATGTGATTTGTTTGAAATTGTGGATATAATTATAGGAAAAGGTCCCCAGGGACCTCAGAACCAGATAAACATGTATATAAACCTTTAACCCTTGTGAAAGTTTACAAAATTTTCCCCTCTTATTACTCCCTTCCATATATCAAAATGCTCAGACATTACCAAATTGCATTATGGGCCATATGGGCCTTACACAGGGATATGAAAGTCTAAGCAGCAATTTCAACTAATCTGTTACAGAGCTCTTATTGTTGACCCAATGGTTTCAAGCTCATCCAGTCGGTGACAATATGCAGATGAGAATGAGAATTCATGATGTTAAACATTAATTGTATGCTAATGATACTTTGCTTTCTATGGTTTAATCCAAAGATTCCCGGTGAATGTGAGCATGGTCTTCAAACACTTTCAAGATAAGCGATATATTGACAAACATGTGGATGTCAAAGAAGGACACCGCAGGATGAATCAAAAAAAAAAAATTATAGTCTTTCCACATTGCCTGTGTCCTGAAAGCATCTGCCTTAGTGCCAGTTTCTCTTTAATGATGTTGGTTGTATAATGTGGGATTTATTATGCACAACAAATTCTACCACTTATGATAAGGATCAATAGAAAACCTTAAAGGTACAGTTACATGATCTCACACTACGTCATAAACACACATTTGCAAAGCATGCATGCTTTTTGGTTGATGGGCTGCACTCAATGGGAGCTTTCAAAAACACATTACTGCAAGGTCCTTCCATTAAGACACCATTTTTTTCAGTTCATATAGAAATAGTTGCAAGTAGATGCTTGGTTAATCTTTATTAATTATAGCTTGACAGTTTATTTAGTATAATAGCTGTTTGTTGTTTCTCTTCCAAAAAGCAAAACTGTGGTGTTTAGGTTTTTACATGAAAGGAGAATGGTGTGTAAGATATTAAAATAATCGGTGTGGTCTGACTACGGTATTAAATTAGACGTGAGGCAGCTCCAGTGGAATTTGGTTAGTTAGTGACTTGACCTTAACTATAAGTCTCAAAGCCAAACAAAGGAGTGTAACTTGACTGAGTATGCACCCCAATATCCAGTTAGGCCCGCTGTCGATAGACCCCATTTTGCAGCACACAAGGACCTATTTTTCCATCAACTGTACACATTGACAAGCTAATGTAAGTAGTTCATCAATAACCATAATTCACATATTTTCAATAGGGAATCACCATTAAACACAGAATTAATAGTCAAACTTAAGTTGCCCTTCAATTAAAAATGGCAACAAAATGGCAAAGAATTTTGCAAATCATATTCATCCTCTTATTATTTGGCTTTAGACCCAGTGAACTATTTCCCAAGAGTTGTTATGTTAATATTGAATATGTTGGGGCTGGTGCAAGTGACACTAGGCCTGGGGTCAACTAAAAAGGATGAATTGAAACAGCTCTACCTTTGTGACTTGAGTCATATTCCTCACACTCAAGAAGGAAGTGATCAAGCAAGAAAGGAGTTTTTTTTTTTTTTTTTTTTAAAAATTACAAAACTTATGAATATAACTATTATTTTGACCTTATCTCTTAAGAAGTATGGTATTACAAAAAATTGCAAAATGAAAGAGTTGCAGGTTTAATTGTTCCAACAAGTTTAACTGAAATCTGATCCCTTTGAAGTTCCTTAAGGTGACTTGCTGAAATCAATTGAATTGATGCCTTCTCAAACTGACTCAAGCAACTTTTAACTTGACTTGGTGGTATTACCAATAATGACTTGACTTGTAACTTGACCACCAGTTGACTGGACTTTCAAGCAAGATTGACTGGTTGAATGACTGTATGCTAAAGAGTTTTGTTGTTTGTTAAAAAATACAGAAAATGATATTTTAATTATGTTTATATAAGGGGTGTTTTTGGGTATTTATTATTCAAATCCTGGATAAGATAGACCTACATCAGTAATGAAAAAAGAATAACTTACAGTGCTATTCGATTTAAAAACAAAAACATATTAAAATAAAACTACTCTGTGTTCACCCTGATGTTCACACGCTTTTAAAGCACATTTCTTCTCGACACTATGCTTTTTCCCCACCTCATTTCGACACTCATGTCCAGGGATACAGTGAATTTGAACAACTGTTATAAATTCAAGATGGTTCCGATTTGTGAAATCACGATAAAAAAATGGAAGTTTAAAATTCCGTAGAGATGCGAGTCTCACAAACGAGGACGGGTGGTGGATTGAGCTTACAATAGTATATTTTTAATTATGAATAAGCAGTGTGTTAAATTGTTTTGAATTGGAAATTTCTTAATATCTATGAAGAGGGAAGGAATGTTTTAAAACAATGGAATGCAGGATTATGATTCATAGGATTTCCATGTATGTGTGTGAACTGGACTTCTGATCCACGTGTCATAGCTGTTAAATCAGGTGGGATACCATGCCCAAAGCTGACTCACCCATGGCAATGAATTCTTGCTATTTGATTAATGCGAAACCCTCTACATGATCGTGAAAACAATGATAGTCAGTTATTAAAGTAAGGCAACACTTATAGTCAGTTTGTTTTAAACAAAGTTTTGTCTGGTTTAATTATCTTCACTGCAGACCACATGGTACATAACAGGCTGTTGTTTAAGTTCATTGAATCGGACCAACCCATTCAGAAGGGCTTCACAAACCTGTCATAACTTTTGAACCAAATTACACCAAACAAAAATCTTTTCAAAAAAGATTAGGAGACAATAAAAATTGTTATCAAAAGAGACACGTAAATGAGTATTGTATTCGAAAAAATTGCTTGAAAATTCAGCTTTTATGTACACGACTGTATTTTATTTTTTGACTCCAGTTTCATTTGCCAGATAATCTGATTGTTCCATTTGCATTTCCTTCGACTTGGCACACGTGTGAGAAAAGTTCAGTAGAGAAAAGGGAATATCAATCATGTGTACAAACAGCCCATGTTGTTGAATAAACAGTGGTCAGTGAGTAGATGGTAAATGGTTATGATATATACCTGACCAATTAATTTGGCCACCACCTAACACATTCCTAAACAGTGGATTAAGTCCCACAACTTAACATGGGGACATGAAAAAGAACTTTTCCATTTACATGCTGGACAAAACAGAAACGATCACACTTTGTATTTAATGCCAAAGTTCAATATTTGCACCTCATCACAAGTCACTTCTAGTTTTACATAATTCCACTTAATCATACCCTAGTTACAGGAGCACATTTTGTTGAATCAAGGAAGAGGCTTTTGTTTTTCCATTTAATCTAATATGGTTTAAGGCTGCACCTCATGACATTACTTGATAATAGTTAAAACTGTAATAGTGAGTGCCTTCAGTTTGCGCTTGGGGTTGTAAGATACATTGTTACTGTGAAGTATCCATAAACAGGCACTAGAGTGTCAAAAGTAAAATGCAGAAAACAACATTCAAGTAGGGTAAAGTTGATACATAAACTTAAGCTTGACTCTGGAGATTTCACAAGGAGGGTACCCTCAATTTTTCTAAAAATCACTTTTCTGCGTATAAATAATGTTTGTCCCATATACTTAATCACGTGTATAAAAAAGCTCTAAGTTTCAAAGTGAATCCTTCATATAGAAAAACACCAACTTATAATAAAATTCCAGATCTGGAATTTTTGTTATACGCAAGTAGATTATGGCATTGTTATATACTATACATAAATGCTTACTGCCTGAAAATGAAAAATAAATGGCAACTAATTATCAACCCCTGGTTACAATGGCAAGATTATTTGATTTAAAATTAATGTGATTTTCATGAGTTAAGGCGGCAAGATAGGTTATTCAAAATATTTAGATAGTTCTTCCATATATGTTGAAACCGGGTTTGTAATTTATTAGAAAATTGGAGTAGTATTCAGTTAAATAAGTGTATCCTCTTTTTAGCACAACGTTACTAGGTCATAAATAATTTGATCAATGATTTAACAAGACAAATGACAAACTATATATCCATCTTCCCCAGGTAGAAAGCCATTAGTATCACCAAGATGCTTAATCATGTGACACCCAAAGATTAGGGTTTTAGTTGCTAGTGGTTCAACATTTTAGAAACATTTAACCCTCGTCTAATGGGGGTGGAGGTTGATACAAAACTCCATGGAATTTTCTTGTGGTGCAAAAATGGTGGGGGGATTTTGTCGCAAAATGATTTTAGTGATCGTTCAAATCATTGCACACATTTTAGCAAAAAATATGGTATCCATACCTTACCCAGGGTATGTTAAGGTGTAAGCACAATTGTTTGGACTCCATGCAAATTGTCTCTTTTAAGAGCCAAGGCGGACACCAATTATGGACAACTGATACAAGTAGGGACATGCAAGAGCTATTATAACCTCTGACAAAATTAAAAAGGAATCCATGCGGGAATCTAGCCATATAGACCTACAAAGGTTAAGGATTTGTATTTTGTGCTCCATTATGTACATTTTCCATAGAGATAAGTTTAAACTAGATTTTTAATAAAAATTAATATTCCCCGCAAGAAAACAAGGAAAATTCGTAAAATTTACACAGGTAAAGTGGTTGTCAAAATTGTATCGCTGTGATTCTGGTTTTGTCCTAATGAATGAGTACTTCAAACCCGGATTGGGCGGGGAAGGGAAATCACATAGAAATGGATATGGGGGTATAGGACTGGCACCTCGAACCCAGGGCTTTCAGTGACAGAGGAGTTTAAAAAAATAGGGGTCTTTGGGGTAAGATGAAAGCAAAAGCACAAATAGGGGGTGTTCGGTTGAAATATTTGCCAAAAAATTTTCCCCAAAATTGAGCTTGATCTTTTGAAAATTTTGCAACAATTTACCAAAATAGGGGTTTGAATTGAAACTTCAAAATTTTTCCCAACATAGAGATCTTTGGGTGACCATTTGGTAAAATTTTTACAAAATATGGGGCTGGGTGACAGCGATGCTGAAAAATGGGGGTCCTACAGATTTACATGCACATCACCTCCAAGATGAAGTGGTTTCAAATAGTGTGTGTGTGGGGTGGGAGGGTGGACAGTGACATTGAAGCCTCCCTTACACTTTATTGTGTAAAATTGGTTTAAACCATAAAAATTGCTCCAGTGGTACAGTACAATTTTCCATTCGTTAGCTACAACTTCATTTAAAGTTAAATTGTGTTTTTCTGTTTGTTTTTGTTTTTGGCCCACAATTAGTTAAAATGTGTGATTATTAGACAAAATCAAATTTTCCTACACTTTTGTACACAAAACTTGATTTCACCAAATTTTGCGAGGGCACCATACATTTTGACGTCAGAAAAGCAATGTGGAGGATGTTTGTACTTTTTTGGTCTCACTGGATAGAAAAGATCATAGCTATCAATTGATACTAAAATAAGTTCATAAGGTGCTTCCGTACGACAATATGTGGTTAATAGGTTACCAAAAATAACCAGGCTACACAAAGGGTCATTGTGAAAATTAAAGACCACATTGCAGTTACGATTGGTTCTTTCGATAATATAAAAAGAAGGTGTGGCTAGCTAAAGAAAACTATTCTGAGTGATGACCATCTCCCCAGCCTACAGGATTTCTGCAGTTAAAAACCTGTTACTCATTTAATCAGAAACATGCAGTCAACCAAAATCTAAACGACATGGTCTTTTAATAAAATAACACAACAAAAAAAGCCCACTTTTCATAAATTCCTTTTGTCAGAAGGTCTGCTATTCCGAAAATTCTTACTAGCAAGCTTCTGATTACTGGGTTTCTGAATAGCGGGTCTAAGATCTTCTGATAGCAAACCTGCACCCAACTATGCACGAAGTAGAAGAAAGAATAAACCAATATTGATGAATTATTTCCTAATTGGTAGTTGATTATCAGGTTGAAGTTGTATGTAAGATAAAGTATTAAATGTTTTGTTTTGTAAACAAGAATGTTATCAAAAAAAAAATTATAAGGTGATGGTTGTTTTTTCCTGAGTTTTTGAGGTGTAATAATATGAAAATAAACAGTTCTTGGGGCTGCTCATTTCATTGCATCTATTTTAGTAACAAACCCACATCCACACAAATTTATCAATTTAATGAAATGATGACACTCATGAAATTAGCAATTTATGTGGATGTGGTTTTTGCTACTAAAAATGAGGTAATTGGAATAATATTTCTGTCACGGAAAGACAAAAATGCTA
>JAMKCH010029583.1:0-27089 GCA_023653785.1 Ophioderma brevispina
GCGAAAACTTTTTATCTAAATTGCACCCAAATTAATGGCTAATGTTTGCGGCGCTCACGTGCTTTATTTGCTAGTTAGCACTTGTTTGACTTTTGTGAATTTGCTCCCCCCTCAGGCCCTGGCTCGATTCACTCACCTCGGTCGTCCTGATGATAATGTTAGGTATTATTCATTTCACTAACCAAGAATACATTCCATTGTTTAATGACATATATTTCTTTATTACAAAACTATTCAAACTAAATAATTAGTTCAAAATTTTAACTACTTAGTTCGCCAGGTTAACAGGAGGGTATTTATTAATCTTTCCTTGGCGAATAGAATTAGTTATTTAGAAAACATTGACTTTCTCAAATTCTCATGAATTTGCAGTATAGAAAAAGGAATAAACAGTATTCTAACTTCACATGTTTTCTTGCCTTTTAAAATCTTAAATTTTAATATCTACTATAATTGGGATATATTTATAATTTATAAAACAAAATTATTAAAATAGTTTATGAATATAAATAGTTCATAAATAATAAACTAAATATTATGCCAAGTATTCAATGTAAGACATTTAACTAAACATATTCGAATCATGTCTATCTGATTTTAAAGATGTGAAGAACAAAAATCACAAAGCACCCCTTTCGTCTCATGAGCCTTCTTTCTGTACGTTCATGTATTCGAAGAGTTATGAAAAAATGAGAATCAATGTTTACCTTCTCGGTCTAAAATATTTTCTGACGCATAACCCCAGCAGCCGCGCGCAAGTGGCTGTAAGCCTGCCAAAACTAAATACGGGGATCCGTTCTGCTCATTCAGTCCACTGTAAGTGTATTTAGCCGGGTGACTTTGTTTTCAGTTTGGAGACTTATGGACCCATCTTATTCACATTCATGCGGGGGCATTGATATTATTATTAAGACCAATATACAGATGTTGAATCTTAAACAGGAATTTTATTATGGAATAACAGCCAATTTTTGGAAAAAATAAAGATTTGATGACGTCATTGCATTGATTGGTTTATTATTTATGCTTCGGGGGACCCATTCAGGTAAAAATGATACGTATCCTACATTGGAAAAAACAACCGATTAGCGTCATCGTACGTCTGTTGTTTGAATCAGTAGGGAAAAGGAGTAAATTTTGTACTGTTTAGACATAATAAACCGTGCCTTTTGGAAAAAATAATAGCACTCTGGCCAGAGGGCCATATGTACAGACCTTGATTTAACGTAATATCGGTCCGCCCCCGAAGAGCAAACCGATATCTGATTCCTGACACGTGACCTGGTACCTGACACGGGACACCAAACTATTCATCTCGTCACCGTTTATAACTACAATACGGTCCAAGCAGCAGCACTGTATCTCCTGGTGTCACAGCGTATCCATCAAGGATGTGAGACTATACGGTAGTAAAGACTAGTTCAACGCATTTGAAGGCAGTAGTAAAGGGAAACTTTCGAACCTAAACACCCTATAGATGTTCTATCCTTTTGCTCTTTACCGAAACCTGCTTGATAGCTCGTCGTTTAGAGCGTCGGCATGTTATAATACGAAGGTTAGCCGGGTTCGAATCCGGCCAAGCGCACATGGTTTTTTTTCAACACTATCGTGCGCTGGCCATCTCCAGGGAAAGAAGATTAATAAATATATATATTTTCAATGCAGTTCAAGTCATCATTAGTGTGGTACTTTTCAAGGACGTACTACCAGCATCGGGTAAGCTATTCATTTAAATTGTTTTTTTCCAACTGTTCAAATTCAATCAATGCCAAAATAATGCTCCTTAGGATAGCCATTGAAACATAATAGTAGCAGAGTGTCATGTCAAGCATGGAATGTGAAACATTAACCTGCATGCAATAACATTGGGTTCGAATGGGGGGGGGTGGGGGGGGGGGGGGGGGGGGGGGAACACCCTCAACTTGGTACATCCAGATTCAGGTGATGATTGAGCTGTGCTTTACTTTGGTTTTGTATTGAATGTACACAAAACTTCAGAAAATTCCCCTGCAAAAGTAATCCTATTTCAAACATAATACCCTGAACATACGCGCCATGGCTACGAGCTATGCGCTCTGTAGCCATTGCTGGACCGATACACTCTTAATATCAAAACCAGCCCTATTATAATTATTATACACCCAAAACCCATGCACTCCTGGATTATAACAAAATTTCTTGGGGAGAATGTTCTTGCTGTTGTTTGTATTTATACATTGTGGGCCTTGCCAGTACGCGTTCGACTTCGATTGGTACAATTTTGTTTAGTGGGGTGTAACCCTGCCGCCTTATCATGAGTTCATTACCGAATCTTGTTATCAGTGTTAGAGCACTCGCCAAGAAAGCGGGAGGTCCGGGGTTTGAGTCCCGTACAGGCGCATACGTCCGATTTTTTTTCTCAGATGTGTACGCCTGTGCTTGATATGTTATAATTGTTCTAGTGCGCGATGTGTGTTCTTCCTCAGTTTTAATGATATAGTCCCAAAACGTAACTCCCCATCCCCGGCCCTGAGATTTCGCACGTTCAAACGGATTACCCCGTATTATACGGTTACGGCTATATTTGAAACTACGGATTGGAAAGTGGTGTTTATTACACGCATTTTGACACCTCATTCGTGGCGATCGACTGAGTATTTTTAAAGTTATGCCTAATTGACCGAACCCATCTCATTGCTTTAAAAGTTGCAGTAACCCTAAAGAGAATCATTCATGCAGAGAAGAAGATTGCACTGATTTCCATGGGTTGGAACGTATGATTGTCAGCTAGTTTTACTGCAACTTTCGCCCGCGCCCTATAATGTCAAAAATAACAGAATTTACAGTAAAATCTGAAAAATAAGGGTCGGAAGACACTGACGGTATTTTTCCTTTTTATTTAAAAGGACAGTTTAATGCGTTGTCTGTTCCTGATGAATGAGCGAAACTTGCCACCTTAGAGTTACTGGCATAATCCCCCCAGTAAATACTATCACTCAGTCTCTATTTCCCATACGCCGTAGGCCTACATTTCCGATTGAACCTCACCAAATTTCGTGTTCCTCTTGCAATGGACGCCAACGGTTTATAAGCTTATAGTCCCCCTCTTGGTGCAGCCATAGCAACTACATTTTAATGTCTCTTCGATTCTAATTTCCAACATGTTCACATAATTTATATTTTTTTATATTTTTGAGGCGGGTAATAAACTCTGACGGATATCATTTGTTTACATATTAGGAATTCGTTACTATAGAATCACACGTCGCCTCCCATAGGGCACTCGCCAGGTTGCCTCCCAGAAACGGTTTGCCGCAGGAAAACTGCTAACTAGTCGTCGTTTCCTGTTCAATTAAAGTTTGACACAGAGATCCAATATATCATAATGTAAATAGTGCAAGAAATTTAAACTAAAATAATGGGTTAACCTACAAATATTGCAACAGAACGATTTTGGTGTTGTTACTTAAATTATGAGAGAATAACATATCAAAAGGCCTAACGTGTAAGTAGTGGGGAACATGTTTGCAGAGAGGCAAGTTTGTACAGGGGTGAATAATAGTAGGATATTTACTGAAATCTATACCAGCATTTTTGGCATATCCTAAGGATAAAAAATGTATATTGCCCTATCTGTGGGTGTATAGCGCAATAAATGTTTCAAGGTCATCCTGAGTAACATTTTCAGAATGCTCCGATTCTTTTCAAATGGTCCCAAAATCTTCAATCTAATAACAAAGGCCCGAAGGTCCGTAATTAGAGGCCAAATTGTAACAATTGTCTACATATCCCCGAATATCATTGGTAATGGGTTTTCCGTGGCCTTATTCAATCTTGTTTCCTCGGTTATTCAGACATAAACATTCAGAATAACCCTTACAGTGGCGTTGATTCTCCAACTCTTGAATGTATACTTAACAACTTTCTTGCACCACGGCCTGCACTGCCTGCTATCCCACATCTTTTAGAACACCTGTTTGTTTTTGTCAAATTATCTATACTTTTGACCAATCAACATATCGCGACAACTAAGAATGACGTGGCCGCAGGATCTGCCATGCCATACTTGATCATATACTTGGAGTTCCGACAAAACTTTGTTCCAAATGCTCCAAAATCCTGTGGTGTGCAATTGTGACAGCACGCACATCAGTAAATTTACTGTCAATTTTGTATGTGACTTCAATTGACCTCCATTCTTTTAACTGTATGGAAAGTTTGTAAGTTCGCCTCACAATGTCTTCTTTGTGCGTTACGTGAATCAAACTTACACCACTTGTTCTTAGAAGTTCTCAGATTTAGTTTTCAAGTTTTTAGATTAATTTTTAGTGATTTTTCTCCATTGAACACACAATGAAGCAATTTTAGTGCTGTACGAGGCGCTATCACCTGGATACTGCGAACAGCTCCCTCTATGTTTGTAATGTGAACTCTTAACACAATCTACCCTTTATCTACACCCATACATTCAAAAATACTAATTATACCCTTAATCTTAGTAGGCACATATCCAAGACCCGACATCAATAATATCGAAATCCTCACTCATATACCCAATACTAGCAACCTGACGATCACCGCAAAACAGGAATAAGCAGTATTTGTATGGTTAATCTAGGGCACTTCTCGGTAAAACAACAAGGCAGGGGTCGCCTCGTTATTTTTGAAAAGTGGCAAAAAATGGCCTTTATAGGGATTTAAAGGGATATAATAATGAAGTCATCTGCGAACAATCTCCACTTTTTGACTGAATCAAAAACAACATGGGACCAAGAACGTTCACGGGGGGTACACCTGGTGGAACTGTATCTCATTGAGAAGACCCGTCCAGGACAAAACACGATGGTTTCGTTTGGTTAAGATGTATGAACGTGATTTCTAACACCGACGTCGCAGAGTGAGCAGGCGATTATGTGTACGGTGTCGAAAAAGTCTTTGGGAAATCCATATATTAAATCAGTTGGGGTTTTTGAGTCCAGCAATTTGGGCAAAGTCATTACAGCTAGCCCGGCCAGTTGTGTTTCGCATGAAAGTCCTTTCCGGAAACCTATGTTGTTATTTATAAACAGGGCGTAACAAGTATGGGAGCAAAATCGAGAAGGGGAGCAAAAATGGGAAGGAAAAAGGAGAAGAAGAGAAAAAGAGAAAGAAAAAGAGGAAAAGAGAGAAAAAAGGTGAAGGAGAAGGAGGGAATTGGGACCGAAGAACAGGGGAAAAGAGAGAGAACAAAGAAAGAGGAAGAAGAGAAAGGGGGAAAGGAGGAAAAGAAAAAGAAAGAAAAAAGGAAAAAAGAAAGGAGAAAGGGAAGATGAAAGAAGAAAAAGGAAAGGACAAGATTTATTGTAGCCTTCAAATGAATTGATCTGAAATTTGAGTTCCGGTATATATCTGTATCTCTAGGGGAAAATTAATCTAGATAGCTTCAGGGAAAGTTATTAAAATCTTCATTCTGGAGGAAACTAGTAGTTCAAATTTCAAAACAAATATAAAATGTATATGTAAGTATAAACCGTTCTGCTGCTATCCGCCAAGGAAAGCAGAGTACACCTTCGGACTTAACACATATAGATGATATTTATCGCTCCTTACCAACCTAGCCCGGGTTGCTAAGTTGGCAAGAAGAGAGCCGTGCTGTAATATGGAGGTTGCCGGTTCGAGTCCGGCCAAGCGCCACTTTTTTTCAACGCTTGGGGTGCTGGATGTATCTTCAGTGAAGATAATAAATCTTCATTCTTGTCACATGGAGAACTTAAGTAGTTAAAATTTTCAATTTTAGTTGTATTTTACATCTATCTTAAAAATTTACAAGTTGATGGCAAGCTTATTCTACATAATTAAAATTTCTACGGGAAGCTACAGAGTGCGGAATTGATTTTTGATTGTTGTGCATTGCTTGCCTAAAATCGCAAACAATCACCTTTATATACCTTTCCAAACAATGGATAAGTAAATAAGACATTGCATTAAATAACATTACTTGCTTTTAATTACTTGCATCCTCAGATAAATATGCCACCCCTCCTTTGGGAAATCCATGTGGTGAGATTATAAAGCGATACTTTTGTGAGAATTGTGGCAATCCACGGTTCGACCTGCTTACCAGTGAACCAATTCAAAGGGTCACAGGTTCACCTCCTCGTTTGACGGAAGGAAGAGCAGCCAAAGGCAGACCGATTCCTGGCGAGGCTCTTTAAGGACACAGTGCAGAGGTGGATGGAGCAGAAGAAGTATGAGATCAGCTATCCAGCAAACTTAACCAGGTAGAGCAAAACTCGGGATTAAGAGCAAAAGAACGAAGTCATTCATCAACTAAAAGATCGTGTTAAAAGATATGAGCAAGATATCAACAAGAGGAAAGAAGGAACGAAAAGAATGACGACAGATCATAACCTCAAGGAAAAAGCTACAAGTTGAGCTAGTACTAGTGAACGTTAGCGCTGTAGAGCAAGGAACAGAAAGTAGTTCAACTCTGGGTCAGACTATGAGATCACCTCTAAACCTACTCATCATTGGCAGCTAAACTACAGCACTCATCCAAACCCAGCTATGGCAAGCAGGACAGCAAACTGGTCAAATCAAGTTTGAATGACCCAAAATTATATAACATCAGTTGACGAGTCATCCTGTGAAAAGCAGAAGACAGGACGTACTAAGTCATTTGTAGGGCGTTTTTCAGCAGCATTCCCCCTCGCCATATCAGCAAATAAGGCGGTCTCAACACAGCCTAATATTGCTCCATCGCCACTATGCATCGCCAGTCTGAAAGCAACCCATCAAATTAAGCAAAAAGCATCTTCTGGTAGAGAAATCACAAAGAAGCAAGGAGAATGGGGACATATAAGGACTGCACTGCAGTCTAGAACTCTCTCTTGGTATTGCTATTCACCCGAATGGTGACATTGCAGTCAGTAGCGTGTGTGCACCAGTGACAGTGTTCTATAAGAATGTGCTGGTGGTGTAAAGTGTGTTCTCGAAGACTTTCTTGTTTAAGCGGGATATTGCCATACTGCAAGGCAACAATACATAATACCCGGTGAGAAAGGCGTTCACATCTATAACAGTCAAGGCATCCACCTTAGTACCATTCCCACCTATGATGCAACAATCAGCCAGCCAGACCTAACTCGGTTATCTAGATTCAGGAGGGAGGACATGCAGGAATTAGGCTGTAATCAATTCATGTTGGTCTTGTAAATAAAGAACTGTATGTATTTCTAAGCCTGATTGGGTACACCTCATTATAAATTCGCAAAACCAACACCACCCGTCCGCGCAAGATTGCATGTCACTCCAGATGATGAACTTGTCATTTCATTTTCTGACAACACCCTGCAAGTAATGGGACCAATCAGGTCCACATGTCAGGACCATTCAGCCTCCTCATGGTTATTCCTACAATGGATCCGCGATGTGTGTGCGGCAAGAGGCAAGGAGCGTGTTGTTAGCACCAGGGTGGTAAACCTTGGGAGCTGTGAGTAGGTTATGTGTGTCGACCGGTACAGGGTACAAGTAGGTGATTGCATCGGGGCCAATTAAAGGGCCACGTTGTGTCGCGTTCTCTGCAAGCGATGGAAAGTTGGTTTGTTTGGGACGATTGCAAGACTCGATATCAAAATTCTTTCAGTGTAAAATCAACCGTGTGAGGCAAGAGGTCATATCTGTCGTCTGCCTGTAGACGATGAACTTCATAAGTTGATTGTCCTTGAGTCCGTGACGTGTCGTCGTAAAAAAAGCATTTCAGAAAACCCACTTGACAAAGACTAACTTTTAGCTAAATAGTAGGTTGTGGTAATTTGGACAAATGGCCAGTCTATAATAACTACGTACCTTCTTGCATCACATGACGAACTAACTGACTTATATACACCAATTACTTTTTATTTCAAATCCTGAATTTTAAAGGTTAAAGCTAAGTGTATCCGCGATGAGATAGATCGCATGTTAAGTAACGCAAATCCAGAAAGAGTTAAAGCGGCACTGGCAAATTGTTAACAAAATATGACATTCTTCAATTGCTCTCAAAATGATAGTCTACGGCCATTGGATTAATAGAGATTACTTTTACACATAAAAAAAATAACATACCCAAACAGATAGGGACCCAAATCTTTGGGATACGAGGATAAAGACATCCAGGGAAATTTGGTAGGCCACTTTTAAGTTTTCCATAACTGTAATCAACAAATGTGTATATTACATGATATTTTTGATACTCGTACTCAGACTAAATAGCACCCACTTCTGTGAAATCCAATGTGGTGAGATAAAGAGATACTTTGTGAGAATTGTGGCTACTCCATCTGTTCTGACTGCTCTACCATTGAACCAATTCACACGGTCACAGGTTCACTCGACTGAAGGAAGCAGCCAAGAGGAGACCGATTCCTTGCGAAGGCTCTTTAAGAAAAGTGAAAGAGTGGAGCAGAATATGAGATTGCTATCCAGCAAACTGAAAAGGTAGAGCAAAATCTGGAAAGTGCAAAGAACGAAAGTCATCATCAATAAAGATCTTGTTAAAAGATATGAGCAAGATATCAACAAGAGGAAAGACGAAAGAATGCGACAGATTCGCACCCCCTAACATCAAGCAAAAAGCTACAAGTTGAAGCTAGCTACATTGAAGAGGCGACTTTAGAGCAAGGAACAGAAGTAGTCAAAAACTTGGTCAGAATATGAGATCACCTCTACCTACTCCTCCTTGTCAGCTAATCTACAGCAACTCATCCAAACCCAGCCTATGGCAGCAGACAGCAAACTGAGTCACATCAAGTTTTGAAATACCAAAATTAATAAACATCAGTTGACGAGTATCCTGTGAAAGCAGTAAGGGACAGGACGTACTAAGGTCATTGTAGGGCTTTTTCAGCAGCATTCCACCCTTCGCCCATACCAGCAACTAAGATGTCACACAGCCTAATATTGCGTCCATCGCCACTATGCATCGCCAGTCTGAAGCAAACCCATCAAATTAAGAAAAAGCAATCTTCTGTTAGAGAATACAAAGAAAGCAATGGCAGAATGTGGACATTATAGGACGCACTGACCAGTCTAGGATCCTCTTGCGATTGCTATCAGCCAATGGTGAAATTGCGTCAGTAGCGTGTGTGCACATGTGACAGTGTTCTCTAGGGATGGTGATGTCAAGTGTGTTCTCAAAGACTCTCCTGTTAATGCCTGGGATATTGCCATTACTCCAAAGCAACCAATACATACGACCCGGTGAGAAAGGCGTTCACCTATATAACAGTCAAGGCACCACCTTAGACCTTCCCACCTATGGATGTCAACAATCAGCCAAGCCAGACCTAATCGTTACTCTAGATTCAAGGTGGGGCTTTTTTTTTTTTTGGGAGGGGATCAATAGCAAAAAGGATAGGCTGTCTTCAATTCTTTTGGTAGGTAAATAAGACTGTTAGTATTAATCAGCCTGATGGTACACTCATTTCAAAGTTGGCGTAAACACCACACGTCCGCGAAGATTGCATGTACTCAAGATGATGAAAACTGGTCATTTAATTTTTCTGACAACACCCGCAAGTAATGCGACCAATCGGGTCACTAATGTCAGGACCATTCAGCCTCCTCATGGTATTATAGAATGGGATCCTGAGAATGTGTGCTGCAGCAGGCAAGGAGAGTTGTTTGGTAGCAACCAGGGTAAACCGTGGGCTGTGTATAGATGTGGTCTACAGGTACAGGGTAAAAGTATGTTGATTGCATCGGGCAATAAAGGGCACGTTGTGCGCGTTCTCTGCAAGGAAGATAAGTTGTTTGTTGGGACGATTGCAATGACGATATCAAAATCTTTCAGGTAAAAATCAACGTGGAGTGCAAGAAGGTCATATATGTGATGCTGCCATGTATTACGATGACATTCATTTTTTTTAAGTTGCTCTTTCTTGAGTCAGTGGACTGTGTAGTCGTAAAAAAAGCATTTCAGAAACCAATGGACCAAAGGAACTTAGCAGAAATAGTATGTTTGATGGTAATTTTTGACAACTGGCAGCTATAATAATACGAACTTCTTGCATTCACAGGACGAAATAACTTACTTATATACACCAATTACTTTTTTATTTCAAATACTGAATTAAAAAAGGTTGAAGCTAAGTTTATACGTGAGCTAGGAGCCCCTGTTTTATCTTGTTGCTCTAAGGAAACCAATTCAGAAAAGAGTTTAAAGCGGCACTGGGCATTTTACAAAATATGAATTTCTTCATTTGCTCTCAAAATGATAGTCTAGGCCATTGAATAATAGAGATACATTTTACACATAAAAAAACCTAATACACCAAACAGATAGGAACATTGATACGCGGATAAAGAATCCAGGTAATTTTAGGCCAACTTTTAAGTTTTCATAACTTTAATCAACAAATGTGGATATGACATGATATTTTTGACTCGTACTCATGATATTAAAAACCACAAAGGTTATAGACCGATCAAACAGTTTGCATAGCGTGGGTAACATGTATACGGCGTGCTTGTGCTTGTTTAACGCCATTTTCGTCGTCGTCTGAATTTAACGTCGCCGGCGAGGGGCGACGTTAAATTAAAAATCTTTCTGTGTACCCATAGGAAGCTGATTTGGGTTTAATCACTTTCGGATGAAGGCTTTTGTATTATAAAAAGCTTACAAACTATGCAAAAATATCGATTTTAAAAATCTGAGGGCGCAATATTTTCAAATGTGCCAGTGTCTCTTAAAGTAAAGGCAATTTTAAATCCGTAAAATGAATCAAATTTAAACAGGTACGAAGCTAGTTTTCAAAAAAAATTTGAGTGTTATTTTAGTCAAGTGCACGGTTTCACGGCCTTGTCCAATTTTAGTAGCAGTAATGGCGCATCATTACATACATACCTACTCATGCTTTATATAGCGCCATTTCTCAAGATCACTAGCGCATGCTAAAGCAAACAAAAATACATGGAAAACGAAAGCAAAAAAACAAAATGGTAAATACAAAGATCAATTGTTAAACAGATGAGAGTTGAGATGCTTCTTAAACAGGGGAAATGATGTACTGAGCGGATGGAAATGTGGCAGTTTGTTCCATAGTAATGGAGCCATGAATTAAAATGTCTTCTAAGTTGCAGATTAAGTGGGCGATGTGAATTTTGTGCTCAACAAGGCGAGTGGTATCAGAAGAAGAAAGTAGACCCTCACGAACTGGACAGCGTTTGGACAGAAGAGATGAAATGTAATCAGTGTTGCGAATCCATGATACATTAGAGTATAACATGATCTTCTATGGATTCCGCTCGTGATTGGAACAAAGCCAGTGCAACTCTTCAGGGAAAAAAATGGCTTGATGGTCCAATTTGGTTGGCACAGGAAACATGAGTTGGCTGACCATGTTCTAAGACGTTGAATGAAGTCTCTAGACGATATCCTTGCTATATGAAACCATAAGAAGGGACATTCCATAATCCATTCTGGAAAGCACTAATTGAAAGCGAATAACATGGTTTGCGGTGTCAAAGCCAACTACGACGGATTGCGAGATAGGTTTCTTAGATGGAAAGGTTTAAGGTTGGCTACAAAGAGATGAAATGTGCGCTACTGTTCTGGGCATATCAAAGGACGAAACCCAGTTTGCGGAACGGTT
Organism: Ophioderma brevispina; assembly: GCA_023653785.1. Classification (NCBI taxonomy): domain Eukaryota; kingdom Metazoa; phylum Echinodermata; class Ophiuroidea; order Amphilepidida; family Ophiodermatidae; genus Ophioderma; species Ophioderma brevispina. The sequence continues at coordinate 11,592 of JAMKCH010029583.1, forward strand.
CAGATGGTGAATGTGTCCGATCCAAACTTGCAGTGAGACAGGTGGGCATATAAGGACATTGTTGTGGGGGATATGGCATTGAAAAATCAGTTTTTGTCATTGTTAACTTAAAGCATGTTGCTCGTTATCCAATGTGTTTATGTAACTGATACAAGTGTAAGTGTGGGAGAGAGCTGACTGAATTGATGTTTAGAGTCAGTGGGATCAAAGGTGATATATACTGGATCTGTGGGACAGATGTCGTCTGACGTAACAAGTGGTTGATAAGCCATGTCGGTTGATAATTCTTCCAATTGGGATGAGTGATAAAGAGAAAGACCCTGTGGCAGTCCATAGTCCATGACATGTTCGGCAGTAAGCCACATTTAGCAATACTCTGGATGTTCTGTTACTGAAATATGGATTGAAAACGCATTTTCGAGCTGTATCCAGCCATCCTATTTCACTTCCATTCGTCTGAAGAGAATCTTATGAACGGATATTGTCAAATGCGGCCATGATAATCTAATAGCACAAGAAATACCCCTGCCGGTTATGGATTGAATTCATAATATCATTTTTGACCTTCATCAGGGCGGTTTCAGTACTATGTGCATGGCGGTATGCCGATTAGGAATTGCTCGCCAATAGCATTACTTGGTCATATTCCCGCCCAGTTGGTGCTGTCTTAAACGCTACGGAAAGCCGTAATCATTGAAACACAATGGATCTTTTGTACCTCATGTTGGCGCCTTTAAAATAACAACGATGTTACTCGTGTTTAAAGCTTTTGTTTTAGGTAACTCCAAAAATGCCACGGTACTTACAACAAACATGAATACAAGTCTGGGTAAATCCTTAAATTTGTTCAATTCTGGAACTATTTTTAAGAGACACTGGCACGTTTTGCATATAGGGCGCCATCTATATTTATCAAAACTTAGGTTTTTGCATGTTGTATTGCTCTACATTTTCTTCTTAACACCTCACCTGAAATGAATAAGCCAAAAGTTTCTTTGTGTTAATCAACACTATCGTAATAAAACAACTCTGGAATGATTTATGCTAATGCCTAGGTTGGCACAAGTGAACGCAAGAAAATGCGCATCAGATCTTGTGCAAATTCCCTGCAATACATTCAGACTGGTCCATGACCTTCTTATTTATGTTATCACTCCTTAAAAGCCCTCAATCACTAGTGGTTGTAAATTTAACTATTAAAAAACAAGAGATCATTGGATTTAAATTTAAAATGAAGGGAAACGGCTTTGTAAATGACTTGACTGGCTATCCATATTACTAACAAGAAATGAGATCATCTGTCCGGCCTGTGTTTCGTTTTGCTTTAACATCTGGGCGTCTATTTGGCATATAGGGGAAGGCAGTCTGACCTTTGTTCGCAGGGTTTTTTCGAAGTGACCCAAAAGGTCATCTAGAGGTCAATTTGCGTTGAATGACCTTCGACTACAAATTTGGTTAAAAGGAAAAAACAGCTGACCGAGCAAAGAACAAATCTAAGGTCAAAAGTACACACAGTTCGAAGATTCACATCCAATTGAGCGAGAAAGTCAGTAATCGCGAAAGCCGGGTGACCGCCTAGTTTTAAATATTGCTTGTTACTCGATTATCTGAATGTGACCCAAGTACCATCTGCCCGGAGGTGGGATGGTGAAAATTAAATGAGGTGCACGGACTTCGTTAAAAATCATGTTATTGTGAGGATGTTAAGCTCTGAAATACACTATTGTGCGTTTCCATAATGAATGAAAGTGTATTATTTAGTGGCAGGTGAGTGAGTTATAGACCGGCTGTCCTCCAAGATATCCGGTGTGGCACGTGCATTTGAAGTCTTTCATTTTCCCTCTCCGACTTAAAGCAATATGGCACATTTTTTGAAGAGCGCCCCCAATTTCAAAAATTTGATATTTTTGACAAGTTGCGTTGGTAATTGATCAAGGACGGAAACTATACCTACGACGAGATGCGGTATTTATCAAAAATAAGCGATTTTGTAATTAGAATGGTATCCCAGATTGGTCTTAACGGCAGAGCGAAATGCGCGTTTATGCACGTCCATGATGAAAATAGTGCCACTCCGAGAAAATAACCTCTACTGACTTGCATGAATCCTAAAACAACTAATGGATGGAGTAAGAAAAGTACATGTCGCTATTTCCGGCTATTTCACATTGGAAAGCAATTTTCAAGCAGCGGTTGTATTTAGCGGGGATCTCCGATAATAATTATTCTAATTACAAAATTCCTTGCGTTGTGGGGGACACATAGACATTTTCGAGCTAACCGTCACAGGGATAGTTACTAGCCAGTTACCAATGCAACCATGTACAAAATCTCAAAAATTTTGAAAAATTGGGGGCGCTCTTCAAAAAAATGTGCTAATATTGTTTAATGAATAGGTCCAAAACTCCAGGGGGGCCGAACGTATCATACGCGAATCGACTATAATGTAAACCTGTATTATTGACCAATGCAGTTCTATTTCAGCTTTCTTAAAGAATTTTTGGATTGCTTTATATTTTCTTGGAAATGTATCTTTTGCATATAGAAGTATTATGTGGATAAAAACCGTGGGATACCCCATTTTGCGGTATAGGGTGTGGCAACGCCAACTTGCTTTATAGGTATGGGTCAGGTTTTATGAAATAATTGCTATCAGAATGCATCTTTAGCTGCACATCCCAAAAGATCTCAATTTTAATCCCCCAAACGAATGTGCTACATTCTTCTACTTTTCAACTACTAACTAGGGCTAATAGGTATATATTCATCCCAGCTAAATAGGTAGTAAAAGTACAACGTGTGGTTTTGAGGGACAAGTCCCGATGTTGATATTCAAGACTATAGTCCATTTAGCCTCAGTCAGGACGTAACGCGTTTAGACGGTGTTTTGCGTGGGCATTTTCGCACCCGCCTTTATTGCGCATGTGTATGCCACCATAAATTAAAAGGAACGTCCGCGTTTTAATGTTGCGGCTACTGAATCACACGACGTCATGACTCCAAGAAGGTTAACATCCTCATACCTCGTCGAAGTGCAGTCAATCTAAAAAACCATACTGACTACTGTGTTATAACCTATGCAGAATCTCAGTCCAAATTTTGCAATGGGTTATGTAGTTGGGTAAAATGGTGACCGTTGGTTTTCTCCAATGCTACACTGTAGCAAAACAAATTGAATAGATCGGTTTGCAAAGGGTGCTTATATGACATTATATTGCAAATTTTAGAGTTGTACCCGCGGTTGAGTGAAAGGTAAGTTGTATTGAAAAGAAACATTGCAATTAAACCATCTGCTAATCTTTCCAATTTTAGTGAGTATGCAGAGGGTGTGTGTTTTGTGGCAAATATTTGAAGGGGGTGTGTGTCCCCCCACCCACCTCTCCCCTCTGAATCTTGGAATTAAGATATGGTGGTCTGGGTTTTCATAAACACATGCCCGAAATTGGATGGTTGCAACGGGTGGGGTGTGTCTTCATTTAAATTTTAACTCTTAAGCGGCCAAAATTCTATTTTAGGTGGCTTTGTAATCAGGCGTCAGTGGGAGTAGGCGCGGGCATTACCAAAAAGCGGGATTTTCAGGATTATATTTAGTAAGCCGTTGACTAAAAACAGTTTTGTTACTTAGGTAACGAGCGCATCTGTACTTTTTCGGCTTTTTGGGGTTTTGCCTTAGTACCCTTGGGGATCCACCCCACCCCCGGGGTCCTTTTTATGGGTGCGGGGGGGGTTCAGGGTCCCGTAGAAGGGTTTCGGAGCAGTTTGAATATTTCGGGGCGTCACCAAAAATGGGGCCATGCACAAAGTCGGGACGCATCTAAATGTGTCCTTGAACCGGAGTGGGTCAAATTCGAGTCTTTTTAAGGCTCCCTGGTTTGTTCTGGGTTTTGGTTGGCCCAGGATGCCCTATTTGGGGTTCGGAAGGGTGGGGACCTCTCCCTGCTCCACTCTCGGACCCCGATTTTTTAGTGGTGCTCTGGGTTACGTTCCTCGGGGAGGGGGTCAAAGGGTACGCTAGATGCCTGCAACTCCATTACATTAATATTGAGAGTCTGGGGCCTCTGCTCCTAACCAGGGAGAGGTCCCCATCTTTCCGAACCCCAAAATGGCCCCTGGGCCAACTGCCAGAAGCCTTACAACGACCCGAAACTTTACAATAGTGGAATTTCTCACTAGGGATAGATTTATCTCTGTTCTTGAAAAATGACACAAAGCTAAATAAAATACCAGGTTATCAAAAAGTGGAACTTAGTCTGACATGGAAGAAAGTAAGTCTGACCATGGAAGAAAGAAAGAGATTAGAAGGAAACCACATCGACCCAACTTGACGTTGAACGACTATCTGTCGCCCCATAGTGCAATTGAATTCATATCCTCAAAAGTGGCCCTTTCGAGGATAATCCTATTCTGATATTTCTCGCTCGAGAAAATTCTTCAGCACGCGATGAATGTGCTGAGTAAAACACTCCAAACAACGCTTCCATGGAAACGAGCAAAAAACACGCCCGTGGGGTTCTCGGAATTTTGGTCGGAACCGGAAAAAAAGAGGGACTAGCTGCAAATACGGGACTACATCTAGGTGGTATTAAAATTTCAAAATAATCAAGTTCTAGTCCCACTGGGGTACAAATTCAGTTGTGATTGTGACTGGTCAATGATACAAATAGGATAAATAAAACAAAACCACCTAAACATATCAGACAAGATAACCCTAAGTGTGTATTTTCTTGCAGTAGCACAAGTGTCATTTTTCTGGTATATTGGCTATTTAAATGTGTATCTTTTTTCATGTTGTGAAAACAGGTCCCGCTCGGGTTTAAATAATCTCACGCCAAATTACCTTCAATCTTCAACATTTTTGTGTTCATCATAGAATAGGCCTACAGCAAAAACAAATAAATATTATGTAATAATGCAGTACAGTGAAAAATTAAGTGTTACAATATTAATCAAAATATTTTGCATAAAAGTAAAGATGTTATGATACATATACGTGGAATTTCAAAAAGAGTATGTTAACTGGGATAATACTAATGGAAAATATATTTAAAATAGCCAACTAGATAACTTTCTTGGATGTCAAATTACTGCTGTGCCGTGGTGTATATTGTTCACTGGAAAACTAGTATAATTTCCCAACGTTGGTTCAATTAGGGACGGGTTATATTTAACTGAAAATTGGTCCCGATAGGGGTAACTTTCAGAACCCCTGGAACGAGCATGGGTGCCACGATTAAATCCACAGACGGCCCCGGGTCCAACGTTCCAAATTTAGTAAACTTTATCTTTATTTTTCCACACTGGACAGTATTTGGGCAGTAAGGAGGATTTAAGGGGAATACGAAAAAAATGTAAGCGATGGAGGGTACAACATGAATGGAGAACTCTCATAAAATCAGGGGAATCAGAATTTTCAACCGAAGCAAAGGGGGAAGGAGAAATTTTTCACCGAAAAATTGAAATCCTTCATCCCCGGTAAATAATGACTGCTCTCTAATTTATTACTAAAGCCACGATGATATTGTATTGTCACAGGGGAAAATACAAATAAATCTCCTTGTTTTCTGTTTTCTGTTTTGGTGCACCAACTGGTGTTTTAAAACATTTTTCATTATATTTCATATCTTGTCAGTGTTTGTTCGTCACAAGAAACCCGAAATGTGCATTTGTTTTTTAAAACAATTTCTTCTTTGGCCAATTTCTGTATTGTGTCAGGGCGGGCTTTTCACATCTAAAATCATACTGTAGCGTAAGTGGTTAAAGCCAGATATCTTTCATAGTAATGGCACTTCAGTTTAGGCACCACAACGAGCCTCGCGGATAAGATATACTACCCAATTGTGAGACGCCATAATTTGGATGCATGTGATCCTCAACGTATGCTGACGTTTTGCAATGGCTAATCAACAGACGCACGGCGCTATCTTAAGAGAACTTGTTGATGAGGCAATTTTCCAATGACTGGCCTCAATGTGAACTCTCAAAATGTGAGAGAGTATACGCCAAAGGGGAACCCTCCCAATGATTTGTCTACGAAGCCTAATGATCGGCAGGAAGTTGCAGTTTTGCAGCTGTTACAGGCAGTGCCGCAGTGGCGTACCGACCGGGGGGCAGGGAGGGCACGTTGCCCCCTCGGCCTCGCAAATCCCGGACGATTAACCAAAATATGCTTTTCTTCACTCTTTTTCGTGGAATGTCGACAACTTTTAGCCAAATTTGGCCAACCAATTAAGACAATTCGGCGATTTCGCGCTCTACGCGCGCATTTCGTCACATTCAGATTAATTGGAGCAAATCCCCGGGACGACTTACGAATTTCCCCCTGGCAGGACGACTTAGCAATTTGCCCCTCTGGATCGACTCCATCGGTACACCACTGTTACAGGCAATAATAACCTAATTGGGCCCCATTTTTATGTGGTGGAATTGAATTGTGCCGGTATCTCAATACATTAATTCAACCCTTTGAACCAGAGTTGCGGCGCACTTTTTCAGCAGCAAAGAAATGGATCAATTCGCCGTGCCCTTGTTTGCTTCAAGACGGTGCACCAGCATACAGGTCTGTGATGTTAGAAACCGCCTACAGGAACTCTTTCCAAACGGATCATTGGATTAGGGCATGCGGTGGAATGGCCCCCTTGGTCACGGATCTAACTCCGCTAGATTTGTTTGGCTATGGGGTTATGTCAAAGCTAGAGTTTATAATGAGGTTCCCCAAACACATCAGGGAGCTTTCGAAATCCCGAGGATTAGTTCTAGGACGGTTCCTCGACATGGCGCATGCGCCAACTTTGCGATACGTCGGTCCCCAGATTCTACAACATGCAAATAGTCCTACTCCGTCGTGGCGAAGACGACCACGCTTGGTTTTTTACCGTCGTAGAACGATTCGTCGTGGAATCGAAAGCTCCCTATTACCATAACTACTACTACGGATAACGATGTAGACTACATGCACCATGACCCCCTGCAAAGCTTATAGCATGCCCCATTTCAATGACACATTTATTACCATATGAAGAAACAGGAACATGTTGCATAGCTGCCCTTTGTCATGGAGCTTGTAATTGTAAGTGACGCCTATAGACAGACCTTTTGTCTTCTAAGCTACAAGAGGTACATGAGGCATCCCTTTATCACAATACCCAAATACCTATTAGCTTATGCTGCTAAGATTTTGGATTATATCCCCGTCTTCACACCAACCAGACTTGTGGAATACAACACAATGGCCCATGACCGCGGCTATTCCATTACACTCCAAGGGGGGGGGGAGCAAGGTCACAACAGGAAAAATCAAATAAAAACTGTGTTTTGTTATTTCAAAGTTCTTTATTTCTTTCACAGTCCTCAATAACTAAATTTCAGCTACAACATTGTACCTAATGAGAAATAACTTACACACACCAAATACTAAAAATGTTTTTTAAACTGTAAAAAAAAAGTGATTTTTTTGGTATACAAAAATATTCCTTGAGTTGGTTTGTACAGCCACACCTTTCTGAGATGTAAAAAAATAAGTTGTTTATTTGTTGCATAGGCTGTTACAACATACATCACTTTTTGTTTCCTAACGAAATGTACCAACACCAAACAAAATTTTTACCACACATTAGTGTGATTTGGTGTAACCTACACTGTACTACTACTACTACAACCATAGCTAGAAAAAAAAACACTATGAAAAACTTACATATGCACAATCACACCACCATGTCAGTAATTTTAAAAAAAAATACTGCTAAAAGTTTGTCTCATGACCCACACAATAAAGTGGGGTCACTTTTGCATAAGGCTACACGATGAGCCATTTTTGGCTTTGGTACATTTAATTGTCAAAAAAATTTAAAAATTGGCTTGAAGCACCCAAAAAGAAAAAAAGCATTAATGTGTTTTCGCATAACTTATTTTGTAAACATTGTTTTTTGCCAAATGTTAAGACCAACATTGGTGCTAAATTAATGAGTAAAATATTGAGCGGGCAGTACAACCGTGAAGCGTGTACCATTATACTATCTGTGGCGTTATCGCCGGTGTACTGGCATGGCACGCCTGCCTAGGTGATCGTCCCTCTGTTGGTGAAGTTCTGAGGTCCGTGGCGGGGAGTTGAGAGCAAATTGTCACACAATCAGCAATTTTAAGGCTCAAGAAAAATCGTGTAATGTCCGTTTTACTAGTAACTATGTTGAAATACACAAATATGCCGGTAAAATCCTTAAATGTGGTAAAGTAGTTTTAAATTTTAACTGACCATTTCAGTACGACCGTGAGTGACATGTAGCATCACCCGCGAATTGCAAGTTAGCAACGCTATAGCAACGCTCGATGACCCGTGCTAAACATCCGGTGGAGACACAGAAATCGAGCTTTGGCCTCATTGGCCAAATTTCAACGAAAAACCCGCGGCTCGTCTTTCAAACCAATGAAAACAAGTTTTATATCATAGGAAAGGGAATCTTCTCCTCTTCAAAAGCCCGCCCGAGGAACTGTAAAAAGGGGAGGGGGGCGAGACAGGGTTAATTGGCTCTTGTGTGAAGCGCGACTATCCCTCCCTAAGCGTGTAAATTAGTCTCATTTCCCATTGAAACTGCGATATTTCGGCCAAAAGAGCCCTTTTATATTGAACAACGGGGTCTTTTTTCCACTTATAAATTTTGAAGTAAATTTTTATATTCCAAGATAGTTTTTGCTTCAAAATCCCGGGCGAGGAACGATGGAATTATACACTGCGAGCACACAGTGACGGGAAAAGCAACAGCGGCGGATCGAGATGCAGCTGATTCTCCGTGTTATGTGTTGTTAACAAACATTCACGGAAGCAGATGCGCCAGTTTCGATATTGACCATGTCACTCAAAGGTGCCGCCTGGCCTGGCCACGCAGACGGAAAGCATATACCTGTGCCCCGGATGGACTTGCCCGCTGTTGGTTCTCATCACAATAAGGGGCGAGACCATCTAAAGGCCCTTTTTGAGTCTATCTTTGACATCTGGCCTCCTGTGCCCAATTCCAAGATCGTCTTTCCAGACAAACTACAGGCCTCCGCACTCTCAGCCGGTCGCCGTGCACAGACCGACATGAGAGCATAAGCATTCACGCTCCCCCGTGGTAATCCACCCCTGAGCCCACATGAACACAACCAAGCACCTGTGTGGTTTGTCAAGTACCGTTAGTAATTTCTTACAACCACAACTTCATGTGGACCGTTTGGTTGGTCCCTACGCGTCACCTCCTTGCTGAATCTCTCGCAGCAGGCGTGGTAAAGAAGTTTGTTGCGGTTTCAAGGTGATCATTGATTAAGGAGGCTGTGGTTGTGGTCTAGTTTAGTAAGTCATAGACCATTTTACATAAAGCGCCCTCTAGATATCCCGTGAAGGCTCACATACTTCACTTTTTTAATGTTTACTTTACCTCAACTAATCCACAGGTGCATGACAAAGTATATAATTAGTTAACACCGGCATTTTGCCTTTAAAGGAGGCATTAAGTGTGTAAATACACGGTGTTTCATTGTTTTGGTGGGCCATATTTGAAATATGCCCCTCTAGAGGCAGTTAAGCATGCCAAAAGGTGTCACTCTCCCTTGGTGTGTTCTGGTGCGACTAAGTAATCACACTATTGCATGAATTTGGATCACAAATTAAGATTGTATGTCAAGAAAAAAAAAAAAAAAAAAAAAGGGCATTAAGTGAATATTTTTGGCCGCCATTTTTGAACAAAAGCGCCCTCACTCGTTAACCCATGATGGGGATTTTTGCAGACACCTGATTTTTGATTACTATATTTATAGGTTTCCAAATCGTGGTTCTCCAAACCCCCGGTGGGTGCCAGGGTTTCGGGTAAGAGCTCATGACCGAATGCATTACCGGCAATTACGAGGGAACGCGTGTAACATCCAGGGCTGTTCAACACTGCACTTCAGGGCTACAGTCCATCGCAAATCAGGGAGGACATGTGGAGATAAGAAACTAAGTAACTGTTAAGGGACATAATGGCATGAAACAAATGACATTAATGAAAAGGACCCCTTACTGATCACTTCCACCACGAGTTTGAAAACAAAGTTGGATGACATTCTGTAACACATAAAAACCTGAAGAGTTCCCAGGGGGGTGGGGAGGTGGCATTTTGTAGCAATTTCTGGACAAGGATTCTGACATTACTGCCAGCCTTTACCAAACATGAAAACATGTTGTCATCACCCCACAGACCATGCTATTGTATATTGCTATCGCCGGCTTCAAACCCCATCTTTCACTTGGCCAGATCAATATCTTCCTACAAACCCGAATCCCCGTCTGATTCTTGTGATTGTGTCTCACACATGCTCGATAACTGTAAATTCTGTCAGGGAGTCAACACCTTGCTTTTCTGTTCGAGAAATTGCCACCAACTGCACCTCCCCCTGACTCTTCCTATTTTTACCGAATGTACACCGAAATTGTTTTCAAACTCTGGAAGAGTGATATCAGTAAAGGGTCCTTTTCATTATGTCAATGTGTTTTCATGCCATGGTCCCTTTTAAGATAAATTACTTTTGATGTTGCAATTGGTGTTCAAACCATGCCCTAAGAAAATATGCCTCCGTGGACAAGTCTGTTTAGTTGACTTATTGTTCAGTGAAACATATCTCCGTCAGCTCGCATCGACATACGGTCGGTATTTTCACATTTCTGAGTTTGTGCGAATTCCGCCTACTTACTTATTCATCGAGTTCTTTGCATCCACGAAGTTTCATATGTAGGATGCCTAATTAATTAGGTTATAATTACCGATGTTTGTCATTTTCTCAAAATCACTATCGTATTTTAAAATCGCCCATTTCGTTTACACGTGTTTTGATATATCGTGTGGTATTTTGCCATTCCAAAATAACGATTTCACATACAGACATATTTTGACGTATTTCTATCGTTCTTCGTAAACAAGCCTTTCACATAGTGACTATTTTACCGCATTGAAAAACAACGTGTCAATATTCGTCGTATTTTAAAATATACATTATTTGTGATTTCACATACAGACTATGACTTTGTAAGCCACTTAAGATAATATAATTTGGTATTTAATCGGATTATGGGATTAATTTGGACTTTAAAAATGTTTTCTCCAAACCGTTAAGTCGATAATGTTTCTTTTATGCTTCGTTTTACCGTATAGACATGAAAGGTCGCAGTAGATTTTGAATTAGATTTTCTCGAAAAACCGGGTTTTGTAAAATACGACAGTAGATTATGTGGGCGACATTCACTCAACCAAAATAAACCAAAATTCCAGGTAAGATGCTCCATTACCCAGTCTTAGGATAAATAAAATTACATATATCAATTTACAGAAAGAGGAAACATATCACTTTCATTTTGGTAAAGTTTTTATTGCGTCCCCTGTAAAAAATTATGGTGAGTCCACTATATGCTAAAACAAAAAATAAGTTTTTGATAATACGCTGATCAAAAAAGAAGTTCCCGTATTGACAACAAAAGTGCACTCACATTTTGGCACACAGTTTAAGAAAGAAATAGTATTTACTATTCCTGAAGCTTCGAGTTTTTACTATTGTAAACAAACAGATTATGGTACCATATGGTTCATTATCAATTTCCCAACCCTTTTGTATCTAAACACTGCATCTCAAGTATTCTGTATCTTGTTTCCTAATCACAAGCACTAATACATCAAATATATGTAGAATGAGCATACCAGTATAGCTTCAGTAGGGAACCCAGAATTCCAAATAAACCAGGGGTGGTCGCATGGTTTTGTTGGATACTTTTGTCAGAATTTTCAGTAAAATATACCCCCACCCCCCCATAACAGCACCAGTTTCTAATAAAATAAAACTTTTTCGAGAAAATATACCCCACACAATGATCATTTTCAGTACAATTATACCCCATGACACCCGGGAGTTAAGGCCTGCAAACTATGATTACAATCGGCTCCATCTCACCACGGGACACAGGTCAGTGGGTTGTACTTGTCATACATTGACATTAACTGACCTTTGTGTGATCGGGTATCATAGTATTCATATATCATACCCAAACCAGGGGGAGTTTTTCATCTGGTGAATGAAAATACTGACATGCCAAGGATTGAGATTTTACTAGCTCCTAGTGAAAGTTGGAAGACAATACCTCTAATATAAGTGATTGAACACAGAGGCCCCCCGCGGGAACTTTAGGAGCATCTATATAAACCCCATATGATTAGGTTTCACACCGCAAATATTCACAAATATATTGCTCTAGCGCATTTTGGAGATACAACAACTCACAGCTAATAGGAGAGCAGGGCTTAGTGTAATTGTATATGCTCCCCTTTCCATCTACGGATTCTTCTTCTTCTTGCGTAAGAGGCAGCAGCTAAATGTTTGTAAACGTTTGAGCCAACTCATTGTTGATTGGTTGGGGGTTGTGAGATATCTGTATCCACCGCGGAGCGAAAGGAGGCACTCATTGAGAAATGTGATCCGCAGTATGTGATGGAGAACCACATTGCAGGCTGGCGAATGGCCGCAGCCCCCATCGGTGCATATTGCATTGAAGCGACCGCCTCCTGTGCGAATCCGTTTAAGGTGACCCATTCCTTGCGGGAGATTGCTGCCAGTTGGTAGTTCTGCTTAAGTGTAATAGAGAGTTGATCTTGTCTTGGAATGTCTAGCCAGGCAATATTCCATGCCTGTAAGATGGAATGGGAACTGAGGTTTTAGCAGTGGTGTCGGCAGAAAGGTCGGCGAGAGCGCAGTCTCTGTCTGTCTACCGAGTTGGTGTGGATCTTTGACGTTTTATGCAGCAGGTCTTGTTGTCCAGCAGAAAGGTCCTTATTCCTTAGTTTGTGCGAGTGTGCTCCCTCCGAATGCTGCGGTTGAATGCCTGAAAGCACTGGTAGAAATTCAGATGGAGTGGGGCGGAGGCAGCCATTTATGGTTCTCAAGGTCCGTTGAGTATACCGTTTCCGCTTCTTTGTGTGGAGCTGGTGCCCCATGCTGGGGGCTTCTTTCAGCAGTGCTGTAGACCAGAAAGGCCCAAGGCAGTGTGCGTCAGAAATAAAAATATGGTCGTTGGGCTGGCAACCCATGAAGATCCTAGCAAGTCCTTCACATGAAAAGGAGGTGAGGTTATTCCTCGAAGATACTGGCGCATACGGACTCGAGGTGCTGCCTGTAAGTAAGCTGCCGGTTCAAGCTCACTCCCAGGAAGTTGTGTAGGATTGTAATGGTAGAGGCCGCTCCATTGAGGTTTTAATTTGAAGCTGGCGTGAGCCCTCTTTGGTATTCAGGTGGAAGGCAGTAGCGTGGTCTTGGCTTCGCTCAGCTTCAGTCCAGGTCTTGAGAATGCTGCAAGTAGGGCCAAGTCTGTATACGTGTGCTTTCTACTACTTCTGTCCAATTGCTATACACTATGTCTGAAGCTTCGCTACTATGGTAACAATGTATTTTTAACGACACTGTCATTGTTTCTAATTGACCTTGATTTAATTTACCTTACAATCTTAAGCAGAATATCGTACATATCACAAACTATACCTTTTTTGAATCCTCGGACACAGAACAAGTTGATATAATAGGTTTCCTTTCAATAAGTATTTTGAAAACGTGACCCTGAAGTCCTTGGTCTGAAAGGCAATGGGATATTTGACCTTTCCCCCCTTTTTTGCTAATTATTTTCTAAACCGACACAAACAGGGGTAGGCAACTATACATAAATTAATCCTTGGTGTTGAACCAAAGACGATGGCATACTTGCACGTTTATTAAACTCATTTGAATTTTAACCCCATGTATAATTCAAGATGTTCCCCACTTCATACTTCTACCTTTTTAATATGTTTCCTCTAAATGCACAACGATGCTAATGATAGATCAAGATCGTTTCTGTTTTGCTATTTTTGTCCAGGTAAAAGTGACAATTTATTAGACTATAGAGGCGTGGTCCTTGGTAGGGGGCTTTGTCCGTGGTGCAATTTACCAAACAATCCCGAGACTTATTCGGGTACTCAAATTCTGATTTGATCTACATCTGTATACCAGATTTAAATCGCAGAACACCCGCTCTCTTCCCTGGTGTCACTTGGAATTGGGCAATGAATCATGAAAGCACCGCCCTTCGGAGGGGTACGTTAAGTCGTCGGTCACGTGTACAGAGATCACAACTGTATATGTATAATCGCAGCCAGTGTCGAATCATAGGGTGAAACCCCTGACTGTTCCCAATCCGCCACCACCCTCAAAGCAGGCCATGGTTGGAGCGTCCCGTATCATTGATACACACGGCCCTGGAGCAGCTTACTCAGTTGAATAAATCCTGACACCTACACACAAGCCATTACAAATGACTTGTGGATACGCTAACGAATTAGACTATAGGAGAGATAACGTAATAATACTCTCGCTTAAGCAAATAGACATGAGGCACTTTACTGCATTGCATACCTTACAATTGAAGCGTTCGTATATGTGTTTTTCAAAGAACAATGGAATTGGTAATACACATAATTACGATTCTTCACATATCGGAATCACACACACCTTTTTTATTTCATTCATACTACGACAATTTTTGCTCCACAAATACGTCAAAACAAGTATTATACGTGTTCTGATTTTGATGTCGGTGATAATTATCAGTCGGGTGCACTGATCGAGCATTTGACATTAAACGCGTTAACAGTGTGTTTTTTTATATTTCTGACCACACTTTCGGTTTTTTTTTGTGGGGGGGGGCCATCAAATTCCTCCATGATGGATTTTCACCCATTACATTTAAACTTTAACAATATTTTGTAAAGGGGAAAGTCCACTCACGTAGGACTAACCATGTTTTAAACCCAGGTCTAAAGTTAAGGCTGGTATTCTGAAGGGAGACTAACTTTAGTCCTGGTTTAAACAATGGTAGTCCTCAAGAGGGGACCTTTTTTCCTTTCAAAATACTGTGAAAGTTTAAATTAACGGGCGAGAAAATTCCTCATGAGTGGGCTGTTCCAGCCCATCTCCATGAGAATTTTCTCGCCTGTTAAAGCACACTTTTAGAGTATGTGTAAAGAAAAAAAGGCCCCTCTTGTAGGACTAACCCTGGTTTAAACCCAGGTCTAAAGTTAGTCTCCCTTTCAGAATACCAACCAATAGACTCCCTTTTAGAATACCAGCCATCATTTGAGTGTCACTCAGGACAACGAAAACAGGAAAATGTGAACATTAAAAGGTGCAATGAGAGATTTCACATAACACGTTCCCTAAAAAATGTCAAAATTATGATATTTTATTTGGCTGTAAATCTCTCCTATCAAAATCTCCTCATCTGAAAGGATTAAAGCAATATTAAGGCACATTTTTGAAGGCCGCCCCCAATTTGTAAAAATTGGAGATTTTTACACATTGCATTGGTACATGGGCTAGTAAACTATACCTGTGAATGGTTAAGCTCGCAAATGTCTGTGTCACCAACGAAGGAATTTTGTACTAGAATAATTCTTATCGGGGATCCCCGATAATAATTCAACG
>JAMKCH010029584.1:0-18331 GCA_023653785.1 Ophioderma brevispina
CACTCACGCAACTCATCAAGCAAAATGCCATTTTGTAAGTTTTTAATCCATTTTTGAAGTATTTTTGTCAAGTCGGCTTCTTCTTGCATAATAATAATAATATTGGAGGGCTTTTTTTGGATAATAACAGAAAATATTGCCCTCACCAAGAATATATCAGGCTCGTCTTTAACTCTCCTCATATTTAATCTAGGCTTGGGCGATACATTCTGTTGTAAACCTCAAGCCATCCGATCTTACAAACTTATGCAAAAGAGTGAACATTTCCAAAGTTTCTAATTTGGTGCAACATTACCAGGCCTAGCAAATTAAAAATTAGCTCATTTGATTTAAGAACTCTTTGGTATTTAACCAGTTGTCAAATGTTTCATGATTTTATCAAAAATAGGTAAACAACTACTTCTGTTGCAATCCCTGCAGAAATTTGAGAGCAATTTTAAAGAAATCAACACAATATGAAAGATTTGACCGTTGGTGATGACCTTTGACATGTGACAAGTTGTGTGCTATATCTCCTTAACCATAACTTGTAGGTAGTACAAACCCTCCTTAATGATAGATACCAACATCTTCTGTCACTCCAGGAAGAGAGAAGAAATGGAGAAGAGGAAACGAGAGAAGGCAGAGGCTGAGAAGAAGAAAGCATCAATCATGAACAAGTTTGGTGGTGCTGCTACGGGTGGTGCTATGCCTAGAGGTGGAGGGGGAGGAATGGCCAAAGTGGGAGGGGTGATGAATGCTAGCACTATCAAGCAAAAGCTGTTGGAATGGACGCAACAGGTTACAAGGGGCTATCCTGTAAGTAAATAGGGTGTTCCTCTAAGTGATGGCCTTCCCTCTGAAATGCATCAAGGGCATAGCATGATTCATTCAATGTAGGGTATTCTGTTTCAATTTTTTCATTGGGGGTACCAGCTTTTTTTAATGGAAACTTTAGCCATTTTTTTTCAGTGTTTCTGGCCAATACCTGCTTAGGGTAAGAACAGAAGCAAAGCACAGAATACTTGTTTAGAGTGTGATTTTGCACGAGAGTAAAGTATTTGCATAGGGTACTTTCTGAAGTAATGATATGCTAATTGAATGCAAGTAGTCATCTGGGGTTGTTGCATATGACACACACCGTGCATTATAATGTTACATGGAATAGTGTGCACACAAACTGCAAAAACATTATATAACAGATTTTTTTTTAAATCCAAATCAAAACTTAATGTTTGACCCTACTAGTTTCAACATCCTTTCTGATGCTTTCCTCAGTGGTGAGTGACAACTGTATCTTTGGTGTTGTCTTTGATAATTTCAAAGTGAGATGATGCCCTCTTGATAAGCTTGTCAAAAGGTGACTGAGTTGAAAAGCCCCCTCGTCACTGTTCATGAGATTCTCCTTTTGGTTGGCGCTCCCTGTCTCTTAATCCATATGGATAAGAGAAGCAATTGGGTTGTGAATTAAGAAATAAACATAACTGGGGACGAAATAGGTTAATATGGCAGTGACGTTGCATCGTATTTTGCTGGTTCTCCAGATGACTCGCAACTTAAAAAAAAAAAAACTGGGGACGAAATATATCGATATTGCTGCGAGTGTTCATACACTATACCTACGATTAACAAACAATGATGTTTATTTCTTCACAACCCGATATCCTCTGATGCTGAGACTTTCTGGTTTGGTACAATACACCAATATCTATTAAGAACTTTATCTTTTCTCTTTGGAGTCCCTCTTTAACATAAAGAAAAAGTTGGAGTGCATCATATGACGCATCTTAATTGCTAATGCTTAAAGGGACACAATGGCATGAACAAATATTTAGACATAATGAAATGGACCTTTACTGAAATCACTTCCACAAATTTGAAAACAATTTGGGTATTTGCATTTTGTAAAAAAGGGAAAAGTGCTGATATTATTTTCCTTGTAAGCTTCACTTCTCAGCCAAGGATGCTGACATTAGTGTCATCATTTATCAAACTTAAAAGCATGCAGTCATCAGCTCACAGACCATTGCTATGTGCTAATCCCAGCTAATCCACCTTTCACTTGTCAGATCAATATCTTACTACAAGCCTGAAGTACTATGTTTGAATTCTGGTCTGAATGCTTTTGAATTGTGTCGCAAAACATGCTAGATACACTGTAAATTTTGGCAGGGATGTCAACACCTTGATTTTCCGCTGCAGGAGTTGCCTCGAACTGCTACAAGCTCTTGCTGTTTTTACACAATGTAAACATCCATATTGTTTTCAAATTTGTGGAAGTGATTTGAATAATGGTCCATTTCATTATGTCTGAATATTTTTTCATGCCATTATGTCCCTTTTTAATCTCCATAGAAACAAGAGTGTCATTAGTGTGAAATTGTTTTAAGATACTGAGCTTGGAATATACTCCCAAAAAGAAAGATTAGCATCCTATGGTACTACAGGGTGATATTTTTTTTGGGGGGGGGGGGGGGTAGGACACGATCTGCTCATTTGGGCATTGGGGATTTCCATGCATAAGAAAAATGATGCTCCATGGACAAGTCTGTTTTGCTCACTTATTGTTCAGTGGACCATATCTTGAGAACCACTCAACCAAAACGAACAAAAAATTCCAGTAAGATGCTCTATTACCCATTCTTTATGATAAAATAAAATCCACAGATATCAATTTACAGAAAGTGGAAAAATATCACTTTCCTGTTGGGTAAAGTTTTTATTGGCTCACCCTGTATTGAAACTTCAATCATTTCATTACACAGCAGATTATTATTTGATATTCTCATAACATTTCATGTTACAGAATGTAAACATAACCAATTTCTCATCGAGCTGGTGTGATGGCATGGCATTCTGCGCAGTAGTACACAAGTTTTATCCCGAGGCATTTGACTTTGACAAGTTAAACCCCAAACAAAGACGCAAGAATTTTGACCTGGCATTCAACTCAGCAGAGTAAGTATACCTGAAGTTTCAACAAAACATTTTAAAGGGGCATTATGTGAATCACAGCTCCCCCCAGAAAAAAAAGTTGGGATATTATATTCTTTCTAAGAGAAATTATAATTCACATATGAAATGGATCCAGGTGTAAGGCGCTTTCAAACCTAAGGGCATTCGGTGGCAGTAGACATGCACAAATGAGGGGTCTTTGGGTGGGAGAGAGCCAAATTGCCCATAGATAGGGGTTATTTGGGTGACAAATTTGTTCCCTAAAAAGGGGGTCATTAGGTGAGATATGTGCAACAATTTCTAAAAAGTAGAGGTCTTTTGGTGAGGCAAAATTGTCAACAAATATAGTGTCTTTTGGTGACAACGATGATTAAAATTGGGCTCTTAACAGCTTTACATGTGCACCACTTCCACCCTGGGAAAGCAATCTTTTAAAACTCACCGCACATTAAAATGCCCAGCACAAAATGCTCTATAGCGGGTACCACTGATAGTAGGCACCTGAATTAAGAAATAAAGGGTTTGCAGTGTCATTAATGGGCGAATAATGTGTCCGAGGACAGAAAAACTAAATAATGGGCGAGGCGCAGCTGAGCCCATTATT
The DNA here is from genome assembly GCA_023653785.1 of Ophioderma brevispina. Lineage (NCBI taxonomy): Eukaryota > Metazoa > Echinodermata > Ophiuroidea > Amphilepidida > Ophiodermatidae > Ophioderma > Ophioderma brevispina. Next base: position 3,539 of record JAMKCH010029584.1, read on the forward strand.
TGAAGGTTTTTCTGGCCGAGGATACATTATGAGCCCTTAAATGACACTGAAAAGCCTTAATTTCTATTCTATTACCCAAAATAGCTTCATTTAAGAAGAAAATGCTTGGCGACCCATTATTGCAGAATAATGGGCAGTAAACTGACCAATCAGAATGCTGCATTTTCAATAATGTGCAGAAGAGGTAATAGAATGTAAATTCATGAGCGGGGAGTAAATTACCTCAAATATACTGTTCAAATGTCAAAAACATACCAGTCTACCATGTCAATCATGAAATTCCATCACTTTCTTAATGTAACTAGTGCATTTTCAGACATTTTAAAGCAGTTTTTCTTTCAGTTGCCATGCAAAAAAATAGTCCACCCAAGATTTTTTTCCCCATGGCAGCCAGGTTAGTGGTGTACAACCTCTGGTAGTGGGTTTGTGTTCAGAAAGAAGCTATTCAAAACCACTAACTTTGTGTTACAACCTTAAATAATCTACCAGGGGTGAAAGGGTTATTATTTACTCTCTAAATATGATGGTTTGCTTTGCGTAAGTCATTCAAAAGCCTTCACAATACATGTGTCTTTCTTCCTGAATCTACAGAAAATTTGGTGATGTCATGCCCCTACTAGAGACAGAAGATATGTTGATGATGAAGAACAAGCCCGATTGGAAGTGTGTCTTTACCTATGTACAGAGCCTATATAGGCACTTTAGCAAGTTACAACAACAAGAGGAAGGCCAGGCATAGTAGACGGGACGATGAGATACGTACTGTAGTGTGCACAGCAATGCATGGCCGACAGGACCAGAGAGACAAAGGTGAAGCGATGTCGGGTATACTAAGAAATGGGTTATGAGACTTAAGTGGCTTCATTTTAGGAAGCCTTCATGTGTGGCATATGTGCATGAGTGAAGAAAGACAGAGGTGGAAGCCCGCTAGTGTCACTATCCATTGAGAAGGGGATATCATGCATGACCAAAAAACATGTAAAAGGTATTTTTTATGATTGTGCACAATACGTACGTAATGTGAAAAGGTTAGCAAAAACGCTGAAATCTTGAAAAAGGGTATACTTTTCATGCTTGAACCGGGACTTGAACTAATGTGATTAGGATCCGATTTGGGAAACCTGAGTTTGTATAGAATTTGGCTCATTGTGTGTAAATAAACTATTCAGTACAGCCTACCCAGGAACAAATTTCATAGAAAGCAATGTACCAAGTACCATATTTAGGGGGGGATTTTACACTTGCCATACTTGTTTAGGGGTGCTTTTTAGACCAATTAAATTACTTGTTTAGGGTACTCTTTGAAACCCCATGGTCCCGCATGATATCCCCTTGTCAACGACCCCCGGGCTTGAAGTGAATGATAATAAGGTCGAAGGCCAAGAGTATATTGGAAGGTAGTTGAATAAATAATTTCTCAGTTTGGGTGTTTGCAAAATTGAAGTCAACAATTTAAAAAAATAATAAAAAATTTTGGATTTGGAAATTCAGAGTGAACAAAATTGGATCTCAAAATTTGACTAAGAATGTTTTATGAAAAAGGATGATAGGAACGACAGAACTCTAGGAAAATTTGCAGAAAAAGAAAATAAACCAATTGAAAGAAATTGTTGGAACAACCCTGTCTAGATCTGTAGTGTATGGCGCATTGATCCCTTGAAGTGAAATGGCAGCATGGGGACATGCATGGCAATTATTTTCAACTGTTTTCTAAGTTTCTGTTTCTGTAAGTTTTAAATCCAGTTTTGTCCCCGCAAACGGCGGTGGCCGGATTCACCTCACACTCAGCAATACTGCTGTGTGAGGATTTATTGGAGCAAAAGATAATTGACCAGATGCCCTTCCTGACGCCAATACACAGTTTTTGGCGGTGGGCCTAGCCTTTGGGCAACCACGCCCATCATGCAAGGCAGCATGTGCTGGATGGCCGCCATTAGCTCTTCAGAGCTAACGCCCTTGTAGGTAGATCTTCATTTTCATTCTACCAGGGAAACCAGCTACCCTCCTCATCAGATTTCCTTAAGAAACCCAATGGGGTGTCGGTTTAGCTGCCGACGACTCGGCCCTGGGACAGGTAGTAGTGGTTACCAGGACACCAGTAGCAGGCCCTAAAAGGAAACCTGATCGGACTTGATCATTAAAAATGAATGTTGACCAAACTGTGTGACTACAGATGTTCCTCAGTGTGTGACCTACGGTAAAATGGTGTAGATCAAAATAGGTCAAACGTTAAACATGCTTAAATGAGCAATATAGTTATACAACATAATTGTCTCTTCAAAACATTCAGTTTAACATCAACGTTGACACTACATTCTGATGTACAGTTATACGCGGTCAAACGTAAAAAAGGCGGAAATAATTAAACTGCCTTAAAACACTGTACGGCAGTTGTCATATATTGTTTTGGTTTATTTTCTTTTCACTCTTAATGCATACCCAAAAATGAGCATAAAATATGCACCAAACACGGGCAGAACATGCACTTGTTCCAGGGGAACATCGTCTTATTCATATAATTGCTGCTTTGATTTTTGGTTTTTCCAATATATTCTCACCATAAATAAGGTAATTTATTCAAAAGTTATGAGTTACAGATAGAGGGCCATGCAACTGCTGGAGCTACACTAAGTCTCATCACTACACTTTGTTGAAAAGATTTCAAAAACGCATGTATTATTGTAAATACGGAAGCTATACTAACTTATTGAAGTCTCTGTAGCATACTCCCTTATTTAAAGAAAACAAACAAAACAAGTTTTATTGTTTATACATTGTTGATCTTGTGTGGCTTAATTATCTTGATTGTTTAAAGCTATATTATAAACACTCATATTGATATCATGGAATAATAGATGTAATTTATAATGTTGACAAAGTGATCTATGATATATTTAAAAGCCGAGAGATGTAGGAGTCGGGGTGCATCGGCATGGAGTTCAGTTAGTTGCCTCTTTGTGTTAACAAAAAGTACTAATTTATTAAAAAGGTGCATGAAATAAGATCTGAGGTACAAGGAGAATTTTTGTTTCTCGTCCGCATGACAATATCTCAGTATCCAACTCTGTACAGTGAGATGTAATATGTATCTCTAATAACAGTAAGTTATTGCAAAAGAGGTAATATTCAATGATTAGTGTGTGTGTACACAATGCTTATGGTTCATGTATGGGTGGAAATTTGTGAAAAAAAACCAACTGATTACCATTTATTTTTTCTGCTCGTTTGATTCCTGAGTTAGATGTGTGAGTGTAATACTTTGCCTGTAGATGTTTGGAGTACTGCAAATATATGGTATCAACTTTGATATTAATGTTAAAAGAAAGGAATTAACGTAATCCTGTATCATTCTACAGTTGTTAAAATATCCTCTAAAATACTCCCGACTTTTTATGACCATACCACTTTCTGTATTTTGAAATCATAATAGCTTTGTACATATGCAAGATTTCCAATAATTTTGGTGATTTTTGTTTGTTTTTGTTATAAAAAATGAACATGTTTCAATGTAAAACAGCTATTTATTTCTTATACATGACAAGAGTTCTTGCGCTTTATTTTTCTTGCACTGATCATAGGCATTATTCTCAAAGTTGGGAATTTGCTGATTGGGTTTTTTTAAAAGTTCTGATGTTCATGTATTTTAACTTTAATCAAGTGGTCAAATACATAGAAAACTATAAAGAATACAGTTTTTTTTGATAATAATGTGTACCACAAGTTTGGGCCAACAAATATTGTGTTAGCCTCACAGACGAAAAAAAAAAATGTTGTCAATTGGTCAGATTTTATTATTAAAAAAAATTACAAAAATAAAAGAAAGTAGGAATGAGTTTTGGGTGCACAATTTTTCCATTATTTGCAAACACACATAGCCTAAAGTCGGCTACTTGTTTGCCCTATTGGTTGGGTTAGGACAAAACAATGTTACAATGTTTTACCTTATTGCGAACATCCTTAATGCAATTTTGCTCAAAAATTATTTTTACCAATTTTCAGAAAAAATCCAGCAGGTAATAGTTCTTGAACAAAATTGATATTGACAGTTTTATCACATTAATTTTGAATATTTCTTCATGCTCCAGTGCTTGAATAAAGTAAACTATCTTGTTTGTACAAAGAAATTGAATTTGTTTTGTAACAAGCATGCATGCTTTAGCCAGCATTTGGCAGAAAATTCTAGTTCAGTTCATCATAATTTTTTAGTAAGTGTGGGGGGGGGGGACACCAAAATCTGAGGTGACCACTCAAGAAATACATTGTACTCAAGCATGACCAAAAATGTAAAAAGGTTTTTTTGCGATGAGGCAAGTAAATTGGATTACATGTAGTAGTAAACCAAAATTTTTAAATCTGGTTTTGTCCCTGCTAATGGAGGTAGCCGGATTCACCTAACATTCTCAGCAATACTGCTGTATGAGGATTTATTGGAGCAAAAGATAATTGACGGGATGGCCATCCTGATGTCAATGTGCCCAAATGGCTGCCATTAGCTCTCCAGAGCCAACACCCTTTTAGGTAGATCTTCTTTTTAGTTCTGCCAGGGTAACCAGCTACCCACCTCATCGGATTTCCTTAGAAACCCGATGGGGTGATGGTTTAGCTGCAGACAACCCGGCCCTGTGACAGGTACACTGGTTACCAGGATACCAGTAGCAGCTAGCCCTCAAAGAAAACCTGACCTGACATGATTAAGGGTTAAAAGAAAAACACTGATTCTCAAGAAGAAGCAGCAGTTTCTGATCAGAATTACCTTGTTTAGTTTTTCAACATTGTTGGTAAATTGAGTCCCAAATGAGTTAACAAATATGTTACCTCGCAAAACAACAAAAGCAGAAATTCGCATAACGACTGCCTGGCTGCATGTACATTTCATGTGCTTTTTATCCACCTGATACGGTTGTTAACAGCAATGGAATGTGCACATTACAGTGAGGGGCAACATGTTTATATAATATCTTGCACAACACACATGCCCACTTGATACCCCTAGTGGATAAAACAATAAAGCAAACTCTGCAGCCTGACCTCGGCAGACAGACAGTCCAAAGCCGACTGGAAGTGACTTTATGCACGCTCGTTTTGTTGTGCCAAGGCACATTTGTGTCCAAAACTTTGTGGACAGAATAGGGTATAAATGTTTTCTTGTTGGGGGGGGGGGGTTATGTGGTAGGGTGAAACTGTTCAGGCAGTCACAACAAATTTGATCATGCATGTGTACAAGATCATGTATTATACTTGAGTGACCTCCTCTGAATCAAAACTCAAATCAGTTATTGATGATGCACACAAACCTGGCTCAGTCAAGAGTTGAGCTCCTCGTTTATGAGGTTCCCTGCTTAACATGGAAAGTTGCAATACATTATATTAACTGTATAGTATTTAATCGTGACCATGTTGTGTCATGTATATGTGCACATTGTATGCCTGCCAGTGTTATTCAGTGTTTTCTGAATTGTTACAGAGTGTACGTATTAAACAACTCTGCTCTGCTTTGCATGAACTTTGGCCTCTTTGATATCACTGAACCATTATGTGTGAAAAAATGAGAAAAATACCTTAATGTATTGGGAAAATATTAGCAATTCTATTACCTCTGCTGCCCATTATTGAATATGCAGCATTCTGATTGGTCAGTTTACTGCCCATTATTCTGCAATAATGGGTCGCCAATGCATTTTCTTTTTAAAATGAAGCTGTTTTAGGTAATAGAATAGAAATAAAGGGTTTGCAGTGTCATTCATGGACTCATAATGTATCCTCGGCCAGAAAAACTTTCAAATAATGGGCTCGGCTGCGCCTCGCCCATTATTTAGTTTTTCTGACCTCGGACACATTATTCGCCCATAAATTACACTGCAAACCCTTTATTTCTTAATTATTATGACCACTCTATTTTGCTATTTCCAAATAGTAATTCAGTAATTCACACAGTAAAATAAACATTGTGGTTTCAACTATGGTGCTGATTTAAATGTTGTTTTTGTGTTCGGTTTTGGTTTTTATCCCCCTGGCGCTTATATTTTTTTCTAAATTTTGCATGATAACATGGTAACTTAGGAGACTTTTTATTGACACCAAAATTGTCATAATTCACTGACTTCATATAGGTTAAACTTCACACAAAGCAGAGTAGAAATATTTTCATAAACTTTGGATAAAGAATTATGTTGATGCATCTGCTATTAGGTTTTGAATTTGCCTGAATATTTTATGTGCATTTTTTGTATAAGGTACAATGGTCAAATTATTTCTGTTTTTTGGTTGAGTAACTTACTCCAATCTCACAGATTGAATAAAGATCTTTTAAAGTTGCATTTTCTAAATAAGTTAGTGAACAGCATGGTGTGAAGGGAAAAGGATTAAATATTTGCCAAAGACAAATCCAATAACTTGCTACTCACTAGATGCATTTTGTTGCTTACTGGAGACTTCCTCAGGTTGGCACCGGCGTCGTTTCTCAGTTTATTGTGCGTGTGAACGTTGGCGGCAGAAGCTGAGGAGATGTGACACATCCCACCAGTGGGCCACACGCTCTCCCCATGACTGAATCTGAATAAAGAGCTGGTCAAATTATTTCTGTTTTTTGGTTGAGTAACTTACTCCAATCTCACAGATTGAATAAAGATCTTTAAAAGTTGCATTTTCTAAATAAGTTAGTGAACAGCATGGTCTGAAGGGAAAAGGATTAAATATTTGCCAAAGACAAATCCAATAACTTGCTACTCACTAGATGCATTTTGTTGCTTACTGGAGACTTCCTCAGGTTGGCACCGGCATCGTTTCTCAGTTTATTGTGCGTGTGAACGTTGGCGGCAGAAGCTGAGGAGATGTGACACATCCCACCAGTGGGCCACACGCTCTCCCCATGACTGAATCTGAATAAAGAGCTGGTCAAATTATTTCTGTTTTTTGGTTGAGTAACTTACTCCAATCTCACAGATTGAATAAAGATCTTTAAAAGTTGCATTTTCTAAATAAGTTAGTGAACAGCATGGTCTGAAGGGAAAAGGATTAAATATTTGCCAAAGACAAATCCAATAACTTGCTACTCACTAGATGCATTTTGTTGCTTACTGGAGACTTCCTCAGGTTGGCACCGGCATCGTTTCTCAGTTTATTGTGCGTGTGAACGTTGGCGGCAGAAGCTGAGGAGATGTGACACATCCCACCAGTGGGCCACACGCTCTCCCCATGACTGAATCTGAATAAAGAGCTGGTCAAATTATTTCTGTTTTTTGGTTGAGTAACTTACTCCAATCTCACAGATTGAATAAAGATCTTTAAAAGTTGCATTTTCTAAATAAGTTAGTGAACAGCATGGTCTGAAGGGAAAAGGATTAAATATTTGCCAAAGACAAATCCAATAACTTGCTACTCACTAGATGCATTTTGTTGCTTACTGGAGACTTCCTCAGGTTGGCACCGGCGTCGTTTCTCAGTTTATTGTGCGTGTGAACGTTGGCGGCAGAAGCTGAGGAGATGTGACACATCCCACCTAAAATATCTGGTCCATTTTCTGTCCTCTAAAAATTTGAACTGGATTCTCTATCTTGACACTGAATTTATGAGCTCGCCCCCTGCCAAAAAAAATAAAAACAAATTTTATCTTCTTACCACTGCTTGTGAACAAGGATGGTAGAGGGCAGGCTACACATTGGCTGGTCACAGATGTTCTGTAAGCACCTTTATCTTTGTTAATTCAGATTCAGTTTTCTGAATATAAGCAATCCAGCTCTTAATTCAGATTCAGTCATCTGAATATCAGCAATCCATCTCTTAATTCAGATTCAGCCATCTGAATATTAGCAATTCAGCTCTTAATTCAGATTCAGTCATCTAAATATTAGCAATCCAGCTCTTAATTCAGATCCAGTCATCTGAATATTAGCAATCCAGCTCTTAATTCAGATTCAGTCATGGGGAGAGCGTGTGGCCCACTGGTTAGGGTATTACCCTTTGGTGCTAAAGGTCCCCGTTTCAACTCCCGGCGGGACCACTTGCAGGGATATAATCGGGTGCTAAATTCTGGATTTAATCTGTACAAGAGCTATTGATTGAAATTGGAATTCGCTCTCCCCATGGTTCAGTTGGACTTGGGCAAATGAACCATGATCATAATATCCCATCCTTCGGAGGGGATGTTAAGCCGTCGGTCCCATGTACAGAGAGTCATACCTGTGCATGCACATCACAGTCAGTGTCGAAAAGAGGAGGGTGATTACCCCTGGCTGTCCCAATTCCGTCCCAGTAAAATGGATCCCAATGGAAATAAGCTTCCTGTCGAGGCTTTCTTGGGCTATCCAGGACATTGTCCGAATAAATCAAATCATCAGAACATTAGCAATCCAGCTCTTGATTCAGATTCAGTCATCTAAATATTAGCAATCCAGCTCTTAATTCAGATTCAGTCATCTAAATATTAGCAATCCAGCTCTTAATTCAGATTCAGTCATCTGAATATTTGCAATCCAGCTCTTAATTCAGATCCAGTCATCTGAATGTAAGCAATCCAGCTCTTAATTCAGATTCAGTTATCTGAATATTAGCAATCCAGCTCTTATTTCAGATTCAGTACATGACCATTTACTGGCTGTTCAGTTTTCATTTGGTGAGGATAGATTAGAGTTTCTCTTAAATACCAGAAACATGCATGTGATATTGACCATTTTGATTGGTCATTGGCCTATGTACATGTAGCTTGTATATTGGAACCCAAGTAGCGAGGTCAGTTAATCACCGATAGGATCCAAGCAAAAATAGGAATATCTTCTCTAATTGTTCATCTACATGTAAATGAAGTGCAATGGTCCGAGCAAGTGTGAATGCAAGAAGGTCATAAGTGCAATAGCTGCCATTTGTCAGAAATTCCCATCAAACCTACTATTATGCCAAGTCTTTGATCAGTGGCTCTTGAAATGGTCTTCAGGCAACACAGTGACCTGAAGAAACGATTTAAGAGCCACAGACTGAAGAAAAGATCTATTAACTCATCAAACATGGCAGCACACAGGGTATCACATGGCAGCTATCCACTAGGACCTTAATGACCATTATTATACAGGGGTGCCATGTGTCAGTTGTTACTTCAAAGTGTATTGACTAGCAATAATACAAGACACTGTAGTTTTCTACAAAGTTTACACATGTATTTATGGCAATAAAATAAGTGATATTACACTGACCTTTTTTATGAAGCCAGTAGGCGATGTTAGTTGCTATTAATGTTTTGACTATTTAGTATGTGACCACAAGAATACAAAAAATGACTAATAGGTATGAGATCATGGATGTGGTGGCAATTGCTCCACATTAGAAGAGCAATTCAAAGGTTATGGTTCAATTGGCTTGGTCCGTATTTTTCAACCCCTTTCTCGCTATCTTGGAGAGCGTAATTCAAGTTGCCGAAATATTCGATCAGATGGACATTGTAGCTGGTTGATATGAAAGTTTTTTGAAAAATGAAGACCTTGGGTACAGCATTCTTAGTACAAATAATTAAAATTCTAACATACTTTGGTTGGAAATAATTATGTGATCTAAAAATGAATGTACAGAAACTGCACATATACCAAATGATAAACAAAAGACAACCAATTGGTTTAATTTGACTCCAAAAGGAACGTATTTCGTCATTTTGATGTCAAAACACGACCATATTTGCCCGCGGGGTTTGGAACCTTTGAAAAAACAAAATGCCACAAATGACCTGTATTCTCAACTCCCAATAGACGGGTCAATGAACACACATCAAAAATGGTGTGCTGAGCAATTGACCCGTGGCATCTGGGTATCACTTTATGGTTGCCAAAATGAAGGATTAAATCCTTTTGGCCATTTTGAGATTTGCACCAAAACATAATATGCAAAATCATAAAAATTCTTAAACCACAAAAAGGCTCAACTCACTTTCTGTTGTTTATGGAACACCAATGACTCTCTATTGACAAAATCACTTGCGACCAATAGAAGGCCTTAAAATGGTTATCCTAGAACCTCTCCAGATTTTTATACTCTGAATCCCCATTGACACATAAGTAGGTTGGTGTGCCTGACTTACATGGCAGCTAGACAACTTGAGGAATTTGTACTTTGTATTTCTGTCGTAACAGACAGAAATTGCAACAGCAGACTATGGGGCAAATGATACAAATATCCATAATAACGTAAAAAATGCACATCAGAATCCACTGAAATTTTTTTGAGGATATCTTGTCCCCCCCTCGACCTATAAAGAACGTGAAGGTGCCAGATCACCAAAATGCACCTTTAATCCGAGTTAAATTTTTGAGTCAGGCCTTCTGTGCTCATCTTTACCCCGCTACTTAAATGCCATTGTGGTTTAATTTCATAGGATTCCTGGTTTGTGCTGTGGTGCGAATGTGCCATTACAGATGAGAACATGGCTGTTATGTCGCCGACCCCCCCTTTTTTTCACCCACTTCCTACCAATAGGTCACTTAAATCAAATCAATTTTTTTACAACTTAGAGCGTGCACGCTCTAGTTTCCTAAATTTTGCCCTGTATAAAGGCCCCCAGATTCTGTATTTTAATTTATTCAGTTTGAAACAATGTTTCATGTTCATATGCAGGTGACCAGACCAGTAACAGATACAATAATTTATTGTTTATCACTGATACTGATTAATAAGGTCAATATGCCAATATGGATTATTAAATCAATGTTGACAGTATGGAATTTGTAGGCTTGTGTACCACTCCTAAAAGCCGCTGGATCTGGTTTTTGTTCCAAATGGACCATTCAGAGTTTCTGACGTTCGAGGAGGAGATTTGCACATGCACACACATACACACACACCACACGCACACACACATACCACACGCATACACACATGCTTATTCAGAATAAATAGTACATAATAGAATTAAGTCTAATTAAGCCGTAGTGTACTGATGTTAATAGTGATATAAATTTATTTTAAAGATACGTGTACATAAACTGACCTATAGAATAAAGGTATGAGTTTTGATGAATTGAAACCAAGGTGATACCATTATTTTAAGTAGGAGGCGACCCAAGGTTGAGTTCTTCCTTGCAAAATAGTGGCATCGCCAGTTTCAATTCGTGAAAGAGTGCAGCTCTATTCTCTTTAATAAACAGTTTTTAGTTCAAGGTAATCTTCAATCTAACATTGCAATCGTTATGGTTTAAATACAACAAAATGGGATTGCTATCACCCTGTGAAAAAAAATCAAGAAGTGAACGCAAAGAACGTTTGCATTGTTGACAGGTATATGCAAATGCTGCAAAACGCAAGCGTATTAACCTGAAAATAGCACCAATAGACAGTGCGAATTTAAACTTGGCAGGAACCAATGAAAATGTGTAATTTAAAGAGCTGTTTAAGAACTATCAAAAAGTTAATATTACATAGCAAATTTCCAACCCCTGATCCATCAAAAATTCTGGATGGTCCCTAAGTTTGTTATGTAAATTATTGTTTTCATTTTTAGAGTGTACTTTGCAGAGTGCAATTTATTTACCTCATAAGAAGCTAACCTGGTATAGATTCTTTGATTTAGATTGATATCCACCCAGAGTTGATTGACTTATTTCCCTAGTAGTGCAATAATTACATGCCATAATATTGACAATCATTATATCAAATAAATTAATGACATGTTTGTTTATTTGTGAATTTTACAACTCCCATCTGTGATGTATTTTTGTGTTTTTAATTCTAATAAATTGAAAAATATGAATAAGTTGAATGGCAAAATGTTTACTTTTTCTGCTTGTGTGCATATGAATATAATTGTCCCTGCCAAATATGTTTGGAACCGGGCTATATGTGTCTGTCTGTCCGTTCGTGGTAAAAATGTCAACCCTGAACAATGAGTGCCATATTATTTTTCTAGATGAGCTAGAGTAGCCAAACTGGGGTATATTGTAGGATGGCACAAGCCCCTACTAACCATGTAAAATCATTCCACCAGGGTCCTCCCCTGGGTCTGACAGGGGTAGGGAAATGTCAAAGGTTGCACATTCATTTGATCATATCTCTTTTTTCCTAGAAGAGCTAGAGTAGTCAAACCTGGGTTTATTGTAGGAGGGAACAAGCCTCTACTAACTATGTAATTTTCCCCCAGGGTCCTCTCCTGGGTCTGTCAGGGGGTGGGGAAATGTCAAAACAGGTCAATATTGAACAAAAATGTTAACATTTGGCCATATTTTTTCTAGTTTAGAAGTGAAATTGAAGACATGGCAGAAGCAAACCTGGACTTATATTCTATATTGGTGAAAAACATGTATGTGATGATAAGATGATTCAAATCATTCATGAGGAATTAAGTGAATGGGTTAACTGCTGGACACTAAATCAGATTGCTCCAAGGAAAAGATTGCTTAGTATAATATGCACACAGATTGGCTTAGGATATGCCACAACCAAGGGGGGGGGGGGGGATTTGCTAGGATAATATGACACAGATTGTTAGGAGTATATGCAAAAGATGATTAGAATAATATGCACACCGGATTGATTAGGTAAGAAGAGGGTTGACAATCAGAAAGCCTTAAATCAAAACTATGATTTTGAGAAATGTGATGTTTAATATTTTAGACTAAGCAAATCTATTCATTACTCAAAATGTAAACAGCAAAAGCTCATAAGGTATTGTAAGCAAACGTATAAAACTTAGTAAACAAAGAACAATTGTTAATTATGAACCGCAGAATTAAAAAAAATTCTTAATATTTCTTTAAGTGCTGGGTTACGTATCTGATAGTAACTGAAAACGGTAATCTGTGAGTTACAATCTTCATCATGCCTGGATTGACACATTATTTAATTCAGATGTTAGCAGTAATCCTTTGCGATTGTTTTTACAGAACTCATCAATATAAGTGGGATAAGGAGATAAAAAGCTGTTGCAAATCTGGCAATTGTGCAAGTTATGAAGCCTCAACTCATTGTTGGACAAATAAAGTTACCATCAGAAGGTAGTAACTCAGAGTTAAGGCTTTCTGTAGTAACAGTGTGCACCATTGAGATGTGGTGAAGTGTTATTTTGCTTTCTAGGCAATAGAAGTAGACTTGAGTCAAGGGTTAATGCGTTTTTTCCAAGAATCTTGTTGTGTGTTACCGATTTTTTTTGGTACCAAAATCTCAAAAATCACCAAAAAGTGAGTTACGTCTTCTGTTTGTCAACCCCGATATGCACACAGATGGCTTAGGATAAGCTGCACACAGATTGCTTAGGATTCATATGCCCACAGATTGCTTAGGAGAGAAACAAGGCACACAGTTGGTTGGATAATAGGCACACTGAGTGATTAGGATATATGCACACAGATTGCTTAGGATAATGCCCACGGATTTGATATTGTGGAACTTCAAAAATAGATAAGAATGACTTCTTGAAATTGGGATAATTAGATAGACCATAGTCAAGCAATATAGTCCAATTTTTTTTATTCGTGTCAGTCAGTAAAAAAAAGTCGGGGGGGTTCGATGATTCTATCGTGTTGAGACTTTATGTGGCGTGATTGCGGCCAGCATTCTTGCATGGCTTCCCCTGAAGATCGATTGCCATTATAAGCTTTAATCCGTTCATTGATGTGAACCCGTTCCGGGAGCCAGGAACCCATTGAATGAACATACGAAACATGTATGGTATGGCAAGTATGCGTATAAATAGGAGAGCATGACGTATTGATCGCCACATCCTCTTAAAGTGAAATAGTGATGTCGGATAGATTGAACTATACGGATGTAGTGGCAAAACCACCAGATATATCATACAGGCAAAGTCATTTAAGTTAACTTAATTTAACAGATTCTTGCTCCTACACAGACAGGGCAATCATGATGATTATCAAATATTGCATTTACTGATTTAACTCAAAAGGGATCATGAAATTTAAAATAATTTTATATAAATTATACCACATTTTTGGAGCTTTTATCTGCAAGAAAGGAATATTTACGCTTAATAATGTATCTCCTCCCATATATTTTTGGCATTTTAAAGGACATCGCCGGATAAGAAATGGAGGAGGCCCTCTATAATCATAGTTATAGTTCATCATCAATTTTGACTTGGTGTTTTACAACTACTTTATCATGTATGCAAGGTGTTTTTATCCTCAAAATACACTTGTATCAAGAAAAAATGAAACAAGTCTGAGAAACTTCAGGGGCATGCTCTCCTCAAAAAGACAGAAAATTCGAAATTTCTTCACACGATCTTCAGGCACAACAAAAGCAATATTCACCTTGGGTGTAATGGAGGTCAAAATCTCGCTCTCGCGTGCAACGAGACAGGCCACAATTCGCTGACTAGCCATCACCCCAGGTGAATATGCAAAGCAGGAGGAGTACGCACGGTGTCGAGACCCCCCTTTACTTTTAAATCTTTAAAGGTACAAACACATAAAATACACAATTTGGACATGGAGAAACTTCATGATTTCCCACTCCCGTCACACAGCCCCCTCCCAGTGTATGCCGTCCCGGCACACCCCAGGAGTAAGAATGACGGGGGTGGGAAATGCGTCACCCAGCTCACCCATCCTCTTCCTGAACGCCACTCCAAATGCTCGCTAATCCTCTTCGGTGCAGATTTCAAAAGTCCACAGCACTCCTGGGTACTCCGCTGTCAACACCTCCCCCCGTCGCACTAACCTTGTCCTCATCCGCAACTGTGGAGCTATCATGGTCTCGCCCATCCATTCTGCAGTCGTCTGTTTCGCCGAAACTGGAAGTTCGTCCTCACTGGAATCATTGACGACACCACCGCTACCTTCCTCCTCCCCTCCTCACTTTTTC